>JAATLQ010028694.1:189618-199626 GCA_013421005.1 Heliconius erato x Heliconius himera | reverse complement strand
TTAGCTTCACGCTGTATCCCGCACACAGCAGGGTAGGCAGAGGGAACCTAGTGTTAAGACACTCCGTTCCCCACTTTCTGCCGAATTCTGGAGGCATTGCGTGTTGAGTGGCAGAACTCAACGCCGCGCTTAACCTCGACACCAGAGCGAAGAAATGGAAATATAAATTTAAGTAAATATTTCATCTCCTCGAGTGGGGATCGAACCCACAACCAATCGGTTTTGCAGTCACACCTCGTGCCGCTGCGCCACGACCGGCCTCAATAGTATGTATATATTATGTATAAATGAATCCAACTTGATTATATTATTGTAAACATTTTAAATTATGTCAAATTCGATTGAGAGTAAAGGCAGAGCCAATACGACATGCGCCGCGCCGTTCAAAAATATCACTTATTTACTTAAAACATACAGAAATTAAGTAATTGAACTACCGTCTCTTGTAAATGAAAACATTTTATATATTGCACATGTATTTAAGTAATTAAAGTTATAGTTTGAGGAGGCCGGTTGGTTCGATTTCCGCTCAACGAAATGAATTATTTAATATTTTCTCTTTCTTTGCTCTGGTGTAGAGGCAAAGCGCAGTGTTGAGTTTCGCAGTGTCTCCAGAATTCGGCGGAAAATGGAGAATGGAGTGTCTTAACACTAGGTTCCCTCCACCTACTCTGCTGTGTGCGGAACAAAAAAATAAAAATAAAATTATACTTTTGAGACGCGTTTAATATTTAATTTAGCTTGCAACCAGTTACCATGACCCTTCATTTATACGAGAACATGTTATACACCCAGCTCTATCATTATATTTGACATTGCAGTCACTAATTGAAAGTGATTTTTTTAGGGTTCCGTGCCTCAAAAGGAAATAAACAGAACCCTTATCGTTTGTTTTTGTCCGTCTGTCAAGAGCATTTATCTTGAGATCGTGTGTATGTGTCTGATACTAATATTTGTATCTACGGTCCTTTGGAGCACAGAAAAAAAAACAAGTTTTTTGGTAATACACGTTTTGATGCATTTTATATAAAATTCGTCGCGTAATCAATGACCAATTCCCGTTGACCTACAGTTGTAAAATTTGTCAAGAAGTGAGAACTTGCGGTAGAAATCTTGAAATTGAATCTTTATTTCATTTCTTCATTCAAAAAATCAAAAAAAAATTAAAATTTCTAGATATTTTGTACAAAAAAGTCATGACAAACCTATAATTGTAGTTCATTTAATACAAAATGTGTGCCCGCAAAGTTAAGTATTTCAACTTTCGTAACTTGGACTTTCATTGAACTATCGTAAAATTACTACGGAATCCTCGGTGGGCGAGTACGACTCGCACTTTATCAGTTTTTAGGGTTCCGTACCTTTAAGGAAAAAAACCCTTATATAATATCGAGTTGAAATTCTAACTATATACTCAGATCTACGGTCCCATTATTTCCCGAAAATATCACATTTCTACATTTATTTAAAAAAGTGATATGGTCGTTTAGATTGCAAAAAACGCGTATTTCAACACTATAAAGGGAATCAAAATTAACAGCGTAGCGAATTAGAATTATGAAATTCAATACTAAATCCTAAAAAATAAAAGCCTTTAAAAATTAGCAGAATTTTGTATTAAAGCCGCTAAGTTCAAGTGCGGTATCAAATAAAAGGGCTATGGCTAAGCTAAGCTTGAATGAACTTCACAAAAAGCTCAAGACCTCCAATTTTTGTACGGAACTCTCGGTGGGCGACCCCAACTTGCGCTTGTCCGGCTTTTTTAAATAAATAAGGCCTTTTGCCAACTAAATGATAAATAATAAATCGCAATAAAATATGAGTTTTGGAAACGAAATTAATCTGCAGAAGGATAATGCTAAGTTACACAAAAGATTGTTCTAGAATGCTTGTCATATAAACTTAGTTATATTATTTATATACGATATAATAAATATGAATATAGAAAAATTACGTCACCTACGCAAGAAACTATTATTTTTTTCTTATAGCAAAACTAAAAAGTTTTTTTTAATTCAAATGCAGGTTTGATACATTGAGAATGGGCATGTTTAAATATATGATCTATATATATTTAAACATGCCCAATATATATATACAGATACAGCGTGAAGTTAATAAGTGTATAGAATTATATTTATATATTTATATTATATTATATATTTTTCTATACTTTTATTAACTTCACGCTGTATCCCGCACACAGCAGTATATACAGATGGAACCTAGTGTCAAGAAATTCCGTTTCCCACTCTTAGCCGAATGGCCGAGAGCTTGCGTATTGAGCAGCGAAATTTAACGCCGCGCTTTGACTTATTACCAGAGCGAGAGAATAACAATATTTAATAATTCATTTCCCCGAATCGAACCCACTTCTCACTCTCATCGTGGTTCAGAGATGCATCTTACAGTTGCATCTCTGAACCACGACGGTGTCTCTATAATTTTTTCTCAACATCTGCTCTATAACATGAAAGAGAGTTATTTAGTGAATTCACAACTAGTCGTCGTACTCATGTTCTGTGATTACACTCACAATTAGCAGGAAAATGTATCGGGAAAAACTATATTCACAGATATAGTTAGGGCTGGTGGGTTTCCTTATGGTTTTTTCCTTATAAATGAAAGATGCTGGAATGTACCAAAACGTTTTAGTATTGAGTATTTTTTTTTCATTTAAGGGGTCCACGATGGAAGGCTTGCCCGCATCGACCCCTGCCAGCCCTTACGAGGACAGCAACGTTCCATCCGCCACGTGCAACTCTCGAGAGTGCGTCCCCTTTGGTGTGCTAAGAGGTGACGTGTGCGGCGTTGGGAACCGCCACTCAGTACGCCATGTCCGGAACGGCGGGAGGTGGTGGACGGAGCTACAAATAGCCACGTAGAATGTAAGAGGAGGGATGGAAGAAACGATGAATGAATTATTAGATGACAGAAAAAGGCAATGTGAAGGTTAGGTCGCTTTCTGGGTTGGCGTACCAGAGAGCGAGCGGGGTTGCCAAGGTGTAGACGTGTTATTGTCCTCCCGGTTGGTTAGTGCAGCGGCTGAATACAAGGCCGTCAACCCGAGACTGCTTTGGGTTCGCTTCAACCTGAGGATAATAAGAGTATTCTTGTTATCCTCAGCTCCGTTAGTCGAACTCGAGAAATTTTGGGAGAGTGTCAGGGATGTTCTAGGTAGCGTTAGAGGGAATGAAAAATTATTAATATGTGGTGATTTGAGCGGATGGGCCGGAAATGCGCAAAGTGATTACAAGGTAGTGCTAGGTCAGTATGGTGACAAGAGAATAAATGAAGCTGGAAAGCTTATATTGGAAATTTACAAGGAAAGAAATTTGATGGAGGCAAACATTATATTTAACCACAAACACACATTTAAGATTCATATGTAAACATCGGAGCGAACAGACGTGAAATGTATGATTGATTTATTTGTAGTGCATCAGCGAATTCGAAGCCAAGTTATGTACACGCGAGTGTTTAGGGGTTCTGAGCTGGGAACAGACCACTATCTAGTCGTGGCTAGAATAAGGGGTCAGTTCGCAGGTTGTCGCAGCAACACGAGTTGCTTAAACTTGAAGTTGAATTACCGTATAAGAAGCTGAAAGTTCCAAGATCCACCGATTAAAAAGGAAGATTAAGAAAGAGTTTCCAAAGAGAGATAGAGAGATAGATAGCAGTAAATCTAGAAATGGAAATATTGAAGTATGCTGGCAGAATCTTAAGGTTTGTATGAACGAAGCAGTGACAGGGGAAAGTGTAAAGGAAAGAGGCTTTAGCAAAAAGTATGACGTATAGTGGGATAAAAGAAAGAAGACCTGTAGAAAGAAAGAAGAAAGCATGGCAGAACTATAAAGCCTCAAGTAAGGTTAAAAGTATGAGAGAGATTAAAAAGAAAGAGTATAAGCTGCAAAACCACCAAACTAAAAGTACTGATAGAGATGAATTGTGAAAAGTTAGTTAGTAAAAGTTAGTTACGAACAATTTCAGAGAAAACACTAACAACAATTGCTTTCAACATACATAGAACCACACCTATTGCAAGGAGATGTATGAATGTGATGACGCCACAGACTCAAGTAATAACGAAACGCTGAGTCTTGATGTAGCTGATGTCGAAATCTAATAAATTGAGAGTGCAGTACGAGGTCTGAAATGTGGAAAGGCAGCGTGAACAGATGGAGTTACTGCCGAGATGATCAAAAAGGCGAAGGAGGCAGAAAAAGTATTTGGCAGATTAGTGAGAATGAAATTATAGGAGATACTACCCTGATACAATGTGAGGGGACCCATGCTGCAGGCTCTAAAGTCTCTTTACCAAGATCACTCAGCCTGCGTATGAGTAGGAGCTGGCATGTCGCCTTGGTTTGACATCCGATCGGGTATTAGGAAAGGATGCGCCATGTCAGCTTGGTTGTTGAATTTGTATTTGGATAGCTGTCTCTAAGGAGTGAAATAAAGTAACATGGGAGTGAAAGTGGGTGACTTGAATGGAAATTGCCTGCTGTACGCGAATAATGTTTAGTAGAGATCAGTATGTCAGATCGGAACATCAGTACAGCTGCACGTTTGGTCGTACACAATGTAGCAAAACATGGGTAATACAGACGAAGAATGAAAGAAAGATGAATGCTGTGCAGATGCGACCTCTTCGTAGGATATGAGGATGTCACGGTGAGAATGAAGAAGAACGTGCTCAGCTGGTTTCGGTAAGTCGAAAGAATGAATGGGGAAAGAATAGCAAAAATATTTATAATGGAAAAGTGAGCGGTGAGAGAGGTAGGAGGAGACCGCGGTTAACGTTCGAAAACACAGTATCAAAGATACTGGAAGAAGGCCACGTGGAATGCATGAGGACTTCCCGGAGAACGTGTATGAAGAGATGACATTGGACCAGGCGAAAGAGGTATGTAGAGACCGTAGTTTTTGGCGCTCCGTTCTCTCTAACTACCTAGCTAGGGATACAGCGTGAAGCTAAGTCAAGTCATTTTATTTTCTAATATATTTAGATTTTTATTTACTAGCATAACATAATTTTCTGGACTGGTTGTGGGTTCGATCCCTACTAGAAGAAATGAAATATTAAATATTTTTATATCTAGCGGGTCGTTAAATTCCGCCACTCAATATGCAATGCCTCCGGATCGGTTTAAAATGAGGAACGGAGTGTCTTAATACTAAGTTCCCCCTGCTTACCCTGCTGTGTGCAGGATATAGAAGTTGATTTAATTGATTTAATTTATTCTATTTTCTGATATCTATTTTGTGATTTTTAATAACATAACATATTAAAAAGCACTAAATATTTAGGCTATCGTTTTTTTATTTTTAAACATAATTTTCATATTTATACATATTTAAAAACCGATAATTTATTCTTCTTTGATAATATAAATATTGTAATTACACAAATTATTTTTTGTTTATTTTTATTAATTTATATAAAAAAAACGATTTATACTAATTAGTTTTTTTTTATATAGATAAATAGAAGTTAATGATCCATGTATTGTCTTGAATCTAACACAAATCAGGAAAATTGTTATATTTTAAATTTAAGTAGTTCCAAGCACTCTAAAGCTGCTCCACAGCAACGTTACATAATATGTAAATACTAAATACATAAATCTTCTTTTTCAGTTTCATGCTTTATTCCATATAATTTTAACTAGGTATTCTATATTTAGATATAAAGGAAACCACGACTTTTCTCACTTAAACTTCACGCGTTATCGATTTATAGCAAGACGGGTAGAAAAATCTTGAATCAAAACTCTACGTTCTCCGTTTTTTGCCCGACTTTGGTACATTGCTTATTAACGGAACTCAACACGGAAAATGGATTATGGAAATAAGTATAAAATAAAAAAAACCTACGTCCAACAACTTTGCAGCCAGACGCTCTTTCACTGCGTCACGATGGACTATTTATATTACTACAATAAAAGACTATATAACCACAATAATTTTAACAATATACTACAAATATTTTTTAAAAATTTTAATCAAGGCTTTTAAGAACTTTTCTATTTCAAATCCTTTTTTAATTTCAAAATAATTAATAACAAAACGGACCATAGAATAGAATATTTAAAGTTTCTAAGCTAATTCGCAATTATTAAACCTACAGTACCGCCTGCAATAATAAATAATAATGTATTGTTTCTTGTATTCTACCTAATTTGTACTATTAATATTAGTTCAGTTCTTTGTTTGTAGCCTACTATTGTAAAATGTTTAATATTCTAATCCTACACAATCGGAAACTCTTGTACTATAAAATTAAAAATTAAAAAAAAATCATTGAAATAAAGTATAATATATATCTTATATCAATATTAGAAAAATAATATATTGAAGCCTTTATACAGTTTTACAGTTTTTATATTACGATGATTTATATCTAACTCCATGCGTTTTCCTTTAACAAATATACGTGACAAATAAGTTTTAATTATTTAAAAGTAATGATTAAAATGCCAGAGCGCGGCGTTGAGTTTCGCCACTACACACGCAACGCCTCCAAATTTAGGCGTAAATAACGCGAGCGAAGTGTCTTAACACAATGCTTTCTCAACCTACCCAGCTACATGCAGGATACAGCGTGAAAATGAAAAAAAGACGATCACGATAAATTTAAAAGTTACATTTAAAAAATGCATGCAATTTTTTTTTATTTAAAACGTCAGGCATGACGTCATAGAATTAGTTACCAAGAACTTTATTTTATTTACTGATCGAACAGATAACGTAAAAAGAATTATATCTTCATATATTTTTTTTCTAAACGTTACGCAAAAACATTAATTTAAAGTAGTAGAAGTCACATTTTCAATTGAAACTTTGTGAGATTATGTTTATATAATAATAATAAATGTTTATTTACTTTTTTATTTCAGATTATAGCAAATCTGTAGATAGACTAACACGGGAGACAGCGTTTTTAGTCGAAGACAATTACAGCTTCATGCTGTATACCGCATAGCAGGAAAGGCGGAGGAACCTAGTGTTATTTTCATTCCGTTCCCCACTTTCCGCCGAATTTTAAAGGCATTGCTTGTTGAGGCGGAACTCCACGGCGAGCTTTGCTTTATTACGAAGCGAAGAAATTATAAAATATTTTATTCTCCTGGGCAAGAGCGCGGCGTTGTACACCGCCATTCAACACGCAATGCTTTACCATTTCGGCAGAAAGTGCGGAGCGGAAGTATCTTAATAGGGAAAAGAGTGTTTTAACACTAAGTTTCCCGGTTCTTCTACCTACCATGTTATATAACTCAAAAGCCAACGAAAATAAAGAAAGGAAATAGATAAAATAAGTTGGGAAAATTTAGTAGTTAACATTTGAACTATTCGCTCTGTATTTACAATCGTAGTTTTCAAGCTTTATTTGGAATAAACTTAATTAAATAAAGTTCAGCAGCTTCGTCATAAAAGAGTAACAGACCGATAAAACTTACTTTTGTCGTCTATAATAAAACCAAGGATATTTTTTTTAATTTATTTGCCTTTGAAACTAAAGTCGTAATTTTTTATAAACTTAAATATATATAAATAAATAAAATTAGATTCACGCTGTATCCCGCACACAGCAGGGTAGCAGAGGTAACCGTCCGTTCCCGTGGAGAATCCGTCCTCCACTTTCCGCCGAATTCTGAAGGCATTGCTAGTTGAGTGGCGGTACTCAACGCCGCTAAATATATATAGTATTCTACGATGTAACAGTATTAAGACAGTAACGTGCGCTGATATGTATATAACTTAAATATATTATCGGTTGTCTGTATGTAAACGTGCGTGCTCACGCAATGGAATATGATAAGTATTGCGATAAAAAGAATTTGGAGCTTCTTATTGTCAGAATGGGTAAGGGGTAAGTAAAACTACGGTTGCCTTGTCGATTTCTCGAAAAATGCTTGTGTTTTGTGCGAGAACTTACCAGAGTAGACTAGTTACTACTACAGGTAGTACTAGTTTAGGAAAAAAAATAAAATTATACATTCAGGAATCAAAATTAATAGGGTACTTCCAGTTAACCTAAAATTATGAAATTTAGCCAGTACCTACGGGTAGTAGTAATTCAGGAAAAAATCTGAAAACTATACATTTGTAGCTAAATCCTAAGAAATAGACTTAAAAAGGGGGCAAAATTTTATAATAAAGTGAGGAATCAGATGAAAGTGCTCTAGCTAAGCTAAGCCTAAATTTCAGAAAAAGCTCGAGACTTCCAATTTCTTACGGAACCCTCTCCTTGTCAGGTTTTTTTTATTATTGTCATGGTTTAAAGTGCCTATGCAATAGGCACTACATATTGCCTAGTCGGATTTCCAAATTGAAGGAATTTCAAATATATAATACACGTTTAGTCTTATCTTATTAGATGAAGTGCAGTATTAGAATTCGCTGGGAAGCAAGCCTTGTCTCTCCAGTGAGTCCAATATGGGTGAAAAAAGTGACCTGAGTCAATACCACAAAACATAAGTAGTAAAGACCTATCAAAAATTATATATTTTTGATAGGTCTTTACTACTATATACAAATAAAAATAATTAAAACAAAAATATATTTTTTTTATGGTGCATTAGGATTCCGTCTGAATCTAAACAGAGGAGAAATGTGGTTTTTAACACTTACAAACTCTGACAAAGCGCGGTGTAGAGCTCCGCCACTCTACACGTAGGTAACGTCTCAAAAATTAGGTGAAGAGTGGGGAACCGAGTGTCTTAACACCAGCTTCCTTTTGCATATGCTATTATGCTTTAAGCGGGAAACATCGTAAAGCTAATAAAGAAATTTGAATTATGGAGAAGATACTTTTTTCCCTATCCTAATGTATTTTATTATTAAAACCAATGCAAACTAATTTACTACAATTTTACCTTATTTTAGTGTTATGATTGTTGTATCTAATTCTGAAGGCTTACATATTGAGTGGCAGCGACTCTGCGCCACGACTGGCCTCACTTATACTTAAAACTAAGCTATAACGCCAAATTATTAACTTTTTACCAATTTTAGCTGATATACAAGAGCATCATTGGACCAGTTCTTTTATACGCCGCGAATGCTGGCCAAAAAAGAGGCTACTATCTCGGCACTCTCAGGAGCTTTACGTCAGGGAAATGAAGATGCTGAGATCCACCTCAGCAACGTAACGCACTGACAGCATACATAACACATTAAGTCGAGGTAGTCTTGGGATCCGTGCTACAAGAGCGTCGCCTGATATGGTTTGGCCACGATACACGCCACTCTAAGAACTATGTCGGATGCAAGTGTCTTGCTATATACGTCCCTGAGGTGAGACCTCTCGGACGCCCAAGGAAGCGCTGGTTTCGCGTTGACGTCAGAGCAAAGAAATGAAAATATACATTTAAAAAAAAATCCTCGAGTGGCGCTCGAACCCACAACCTGTTGTGTTTACAGTCACACACTTGTTCCCCTGCGTCACGACTGGCCTTGTATTACATTTTTTAAATTATTTAAACAAATGTAATTCTCATTTGTTTTTGTATCTATTAGAGCATTAAACACATTTCTTTTAATATAAATTCCCTATGGCTTACACCGTTTAAAAACGCCACGAACCATATAAAATTAAAATGACTATACGCGTTCCTGATTGTTATTTATCTACATATAATATTTATAATTAACATAAGTCATTGCTACGTGAGCACTTCGTGAATTGCGTCACCAAATTAAAATTAGTTCAACATATAAATACTACAAAATACTCTTTAAGATCTACTTCTAATTAAAAAAAAAAAAATTAAAAAAATTAAAATTAGCTTCACGCTGTATCCCGCACACAGCAGGGTAGGCAGAGGGAACCTAGTGTTAAGACACTCCGTTCCCCACTTTCTGCCGAATTCTGGAGGCATTGCGTGTTGAGGGGCAGAACTCAACGCCGCGCTTAACCTCGACACCAGAGCGAAGAAATGGAAATATAAATTTAAGTAAATATTTCATCTCCTCGAGTGGGAATCGAACCCAGAACCAGTCGGC
>JAATLQ010028694.1:128054-189518 GCA_013421005.1 Heliconius erato x Heliconius himera | reverse complement strand
CTCCTAATTAAGCGTATAAAAAAAAATATTAAAAGCCTATAGAAGACGGAGCCTTGTGTTCAGTGACTGAGCTTTACGCCGCCCTTTGCCTCGTCACCAGCGCAAAGAAATGTAAATATTAAATAATTCCTCGAGTGGGAATGGAACCCACAATCTGTTCCGCTTATAGTCACACGCTTGTGCCCCTGCTCCAGGATCGGCCTCAATATGTCTACATATATAACTTTATTATACATACGCATATACCGAGACAAGTACAGGGAACCATGGCCCTTTTTTATAAATCGTTCTCAAGTCTGAGATCGATCTTGAGACGCCGTTTTCATTCACAAACTGTATATCTATGAAAAAGATCAATCTGAGAATCTCAAGATCAATCTCAGAATAGAAAACGTTTTATAAATACGGACCCTACACTTACACAAGGACACACCACTCTGTTCCCCACTTCCCACTGAATGTTAGAGGCAGTGTGTGTTGACTGGTGGAACTTCTTATGAAAAAGACAAACTCTCTATTCTCTGTTTATATCCATAAAATCTCTTCAACATACTACTTCTAAATCTAAAAGCTAAGCTCGAGCTGGTAACCTTTGGTCAGTATGAATACGCGCGTGCTCCCTGAGGCGTGCAGCGGCGGTGAACGTCTTGGGGCAGGCGGTGCACGCGAAGGGGCGTTCGCCCGTGTGCGTCCGGCGGTGGTCGTCGCGCTCCACCTGCCGTCATTACACATGGTATGGAGCTGGGGAAAAAACTATGGGAACCTCGTACTGGATGGGGATTGTTGTTGCGAATTTATGTGTTTGTATGTGTTTTTTTTATTATTTTTGTTATTTTTAGCTTGTTATGATGCTCCGTTGTCCAGTTTTTAGCGGAATTCTGAAGGCATTGCGTGTTGGGTAACGGAACTCAACGCAGCGCTTTGCCTGACACCAGAGCGTTTTATTTCTTATAAAAATATTAAATATTTAATTTCCTCGAGTGGGGATCGAACCCATAACCTTTTGCATTTACAGTCACACGCTCGTGCCTTTACGCCACGACTGGCCTCATGTATTAATATGTGATAGTAGCTGTTTGTAATTGTTATATTGGGACAAGTGCTTATTAACACTATGATACTATCAGAAGTGCCAAAGTTAAACAATTTTGGATGTTTAGAAAATAGAAGATCATTTTTTTTGAGGATTTGATTATGTTTCATTACTTTTTCTATTTGAAAATGGAAAGAAAATAAAAAAAGAAATGTAGTAGTTCTCTTGATCCACAACGTACAACGTAATAATGTTCAAAATGCGAAATATAACAAAAATAACATATGATTGGTTATTTTTAATTTATTATTAAAAAGCCGCCTAACCTTAGCAAAAATATTTAAAGGAATTATATGACATTAAATAAAATTAAACATTACTATTCTACAATTTATAAAATGCTGACAAACAAGAACTTATACAGTAGAAGTGGTCCCCGTTGCAGAACTTAAAAGGAGCACCGCGAGGAGTATTATAAAGAAAAGTTTGTTGTATTAAGAATGTTCTGTGAAAGTTACACATAAAGAAAAAACATTAAAAGTCATAAGTTAGAATATTCCCATCGGTTCTGAGACCAACCGACTGCGTTCCCGTCGAAACGTTTCCTAACTTTAAAAAAAGTGGCGGAAAGTGGGGAAGAAAATGTCTTAACACCAGGTTCCCTCTGCCTACCCTGATATGTGCGGGAAACAGCGTGAAACTAACTTAAAAGATACATACATATATGTTCCTTTCCTTTCCGTCGCGGATTACACGAAAGTAAAAGTGACGTCACATTTTTAATATTTTAGTTTAGCAATAGAGTATTCTTGTGCTGAGTGATGGAAAATGAAGGAAATTACTCTGAATGATATTTGAACCTATGACCATTGAGGTCAAACGATCCAAGCTGTTCCATTATGAACAAATATGCATTTTTTTAAATGCCTTACCCACTATTATTAATTATAACAAAGCTTATAGGAAATTATGCTTAAGACTACACGAATGCGCACAAAGCAGATATCACTTCCGAATCAAATGTAAGATTATTTTATTATACAACTTCGACCGCACGAGCTAATCATACAAGGAAAACATTCTAGATATAAATTTTTCTCCCTATTAACGTAAAAAAACCCACAACCACTGTGTGCACTCAAGCAAGTCCCGACTGCGCCACAATGGCGTCTTGTATAATACCCATATCTAGACACGGATGGCTGTGACTATTTAGATTCAGACAAAAACTTAATCAATACCCATACAAATAAGTAAGAACCTATATATATATATATATATATATATATATATATATATATATATATATATATATATATATATATATATATATATATATATATATATATATATATATATATATATATATATATATATATATATATATATAGAGAACGTATGGCTTAGTGGTCAGAGCGCTTAGTCGGTTTCCAGAATGCGCAGGTTCGAGTCCCTCAACGTTCAAATTTTTATACGTTTTCTAAATAAGTATTTTTCTTTCCTAAGTGTGGAATAACACTTTAAAAATTTTAAAAAGCTATATACATCTCAATTGGCTAGAACCACGGTAAATTCTAAAATTTTATTCCAGTTTAAACATATTTCTTAATATAAATAAAACTGTGAAGGTATAAAATATATTAAAATATAGCACTTATCGTCGATTTTTACCTTAACTTTAAAAGCCTTCGAACACAAATCACAAGGGTATGGTCGTTCGCCGGTGTGCATGCGCATGTGGATGGCCAGGTGACCGGACTGGTTGAAGCGGCGGCCGCACACGGCGCACGGGTAGCCCTTGTGAGGACGATTTGTAAGTTTTATATAATATATTTAGCATTTTTGAGGGCCGTCGTGGCGCAGGGGCACAAAGTGTGACTGTAAACTCGACTGGTTGTGGATTCGATCCTCGCTCGAGGAGATATTGATTTAAGTTTACATATTTTATTTCTTCGCTTTGGTATCGAGGCAATATCCCGCGCGCTGTATCCCGCACGTAGCTGGGTAGGCAGAGGCAACCTGGTGTTAAGACACTCCGTTCCAAGCTTTCTGCTGAAACCTGGAGTCTTTGCTTGTTGAGTGGCGGAACTCAACGCTGCGCTTTGCCTCGACACCAGAGCGAAGAATAAATGAAAATATGAAATATTAAATTTAACTGAATGGGAATTGAACCCACGACTTATCGCGCATACAGTCGCACGCGTCATAATAATATAATAATATGCAAGATTTTAGATTTAAAATCTAAAGTTCACTGCTTTTGCTTAAATATATTTTATTTATGTGACAAATACATTAGGCTAACTTAGATTAAGGCTAATAATATACAGGTTTTATTAATTCTAATACATAGGTATATACCACGATCATCAACGGCTTGGGAGATAAATACCTAAATGACTAGATATTTGAATACAAACTGATATTTATATCTAAATAAATTAGTTTTTGTATTTTTTTACATTTTTAAAAATAAATCTACTATTTCTACTTAAACTACTTAAATAAATAAACGCTTTTTAAGTAAAATATTGTTTGATTCCTTCTCTACATTTTTCCTATTAAGAAATATTTCAAACCCACCTTGATAATTAAAGCAAAATATTTTTTAATCATATTTATGAATGATCAAAAATTTTTGGCAGAAAGTGGAGAACGGAGTGTCTTAATGCTAAGTTCCCTCTGGCTACCCGGATGTGTGCGGGATACAGCGTGAAGCTGATTGATTAAAATTTAATTTTGATTCTTATTCCTCTTTTCAACTTGAAGACAATGGTCAAGACAAGGCACTTACCTGTTAATTTTGCAATAACATAACTCTTTTACTACCTTCACGTTGTATCACGCATGTAGCAGGGTAAAAAAGGGGAACTTTCCGACAAATTCTTGAGATATTGCGTGTTCAGTGTTAGAACTCAACGCGTTTGCAGTAGCACCCTGTTCCACGACGGCCTTTACTAAATGAGCGCTATACACTGTAGCACTATTTATTTACAGCAAATAATAAAAGAAAATAAAGAAAATAAAACGTGGCGTTCGATTTCGCCGTTATACATACAATATCTCGAAATTAGGCGAAAAATGGGAAACGTAGTGCTTAGCTGAAAAATGGGAAACGTAGTGCTTAATGGGAAACGTAGGACTGACCAAGTAAAATCAGCTGTGGGCAGTAAATTGCATGAGTGCACTAGAATGGCGACCAATAGAAAGAAATGGTGTGAAACTGTGGCAAGAATAACGAAAGCCAAAAACGGGACTACATGATGGCCACGACCGCTCTGTCAAGAGCGTAACGACTGAGAAGAAGTGCTTAGTACTAGGTTCTCTTTCACTACTGTGCTATACGGGGGACACTATATAAATCTAAAGAAATAATTTATAAATGCACTAAGATAAAACCCAAAAGCAATAGAAAAATAAGTTTTATATGACGCGCATATTAGCTGGCAACTGCCAGCTTATAATAATATATATAACTCACCGGCTTGGACACTTTGTGCATCTTTTTGTGCGTGTGCAGCGCGCACATGCTGCCCAGGACCTTGTCGCATTCCTCGCACACGTACGCCGTCAGCGGAGTGCCCGGCGGCCTGTCTTCTCCCCGCTTGTGACGATATAATTCTCTACAAAAAAATATATATATTTATATATTATGAACAATAAAATTGAGGCCGTCGTGGTGTGGCGCTAACGTGTGTCTGTTAATGCGGCGGTTGTGGGTTCCTCCTACCTACCTTGCTATATTCAGGAAACAGAATAAATCTTTTAGATTTACGTATTAAGAAGAAACAATCAAATTTAAATTTTACCGAATTTTAACGAAATTTGTTTAACAAAAAATATTTTTTTGTCAATATTGAAGACATAATTTAAAGTAATGATTACATAAGTTACTAACCTAGTAAAAAAATATTTATATATACTTTTTTTCATTTAGGTATGTCAGTCCGCATTGCATACTGCTTAACCAGATTTGAAATAACCATTTAAATTTACAGTGAGTGACCGTCTCGACCGGAACACATCTGAACTGCAGTACGGCGGTGGTCAATATACAGATAAATAAATAAATCAGTTTTACGCACACAGCAGGATAAGCAGAGGGAATCTAGTGTTAAGACACTCAGTGACAACAAATAAGTACCTAATAATATTTTTTTTTTGTATTATGCAGTAGTTACAGATATTTTACCTCTAACAAACATTGTGTTTCGTCAAAACCTTTACAGTAATATTAGGATAGAAGCGCTTAAAATGCACAATAACGACTTTTTAAATATGAAATTTGTGACATATTTAATCTGTATTTTTTTATTTGCTCCACAGTACACGTAAATATTTATAAGTTACAAAATAAATTGTAAAACACAATCTTTTGTCGTATAAAAATCGAGTACCGTATGCATCGGCTAATTGGCGCCCAAATACCCAGGGGGATGAAGTGAATACCGCTTTGTTGTAATATTTTCATATGAAATTTACATTTTTTTTTTCAATATATTTACTAGTGTTGCACTAACTAACTTAAAATGAAAATTAAAACAGGTTTATTGTATCTTTTTTTATAAGCTGACCTGGCGGTTGTAAAAAGTTGATTACATGATCCGCAGTTCCACATTTTGTTTCTATTGCTGGTCGAGTACGGACGGCGCTGCCTGCCCACCGGTCGACAGCGTTCAGCGCTGTGGAGCCGTAACTCTTCTTCGTTTTTGCATTGCTTCCTGCAGATATTGCAGGTTACATACGGTTTGTTTTCTTCTATTGCTACTGATTCCAGAATTGATTGATCCTGTTCAAGGAAAAATATATTATTGTCATTACGGAAATCACAATATATGTACTTTCTTATATTTTATTTAGTTCTAGTGAAGTAGGTAAGTTTTACAATTTTTTTTAATAAGTATTAACTAAATAAAATATATTAAAAAAGCCACGTAGATTATTAAAACTCTACGTTGTCCAAACTGGGTGAACATCACTCTGTTCTCTTCCGCCTGTAAATTTTAAAGAATAAAAATAACATAAGTATGATAATGCAAAGAATCGAACTCACTACCTTAGCGCTATTTAATTTCATTACTTAAATATACAGGCCAGTCATGGTGCAGGACCACTAATGTATGACTATAAGCGCACAACAGATTGTAGGTTCGATTCCCATTCGAGAAAAAAATATAATTTATATTTTCATTTCGTCGCTCTGGTGTTGAGGCAAAGTGCGGTATTGAGTTTCACCACTCAACGCATAATGCCTCCAGAATTCGACGGAAAATGGACAACGGAAGTGTCTTAACGGGAAGATGGTGTCTTAACAGTAAGTTCCCAGGTTCCCTTTGCCTACTCGGCTATATACGGGATACATTGAATAAGAGTTTCAGAAGTAGGAAATTATAAGAAGTGTTCGCAAGGGATAATGGATATGGTCGCAATAATATATATTTTGACAGAAATAAAAGAACGCCTGATAAAAACAAATAACATGTTTGCTTTTCAAAAAATAATAGGCGTTGTTAGCTATGCTTTATAAGAAACTAAAATAACAGTTATCTACTTAAATTAAACTAAAAACTATAATTTGGTCTTGAAAATACAACGTGAAGCTAAAAAAGAAAAATAATAATCCTAACAGGTTCCGTATCCACCTAATTTCAGTCAACACAAGTCAACATTTTAACAATATTATACGATATTTATATTTAAATTAAATCAGCTTCACGCTGTATCCTACACACAGCAGGGTAGGCAGAGGGAACCTAGTGATAAGACACTCCGTTCCCCACTTTGTGTTGAATTCTGGAGCCATTGCGTGTTGAGTGGCAAAACTCAACGCCGCGCTTAACCTCGACACCAGAGCGAAGAAATTGAAATATAAATTTAAGTAAATATTTCAACTCCTCGAGTGGGGATCGAATTCACAACCAGTCAGTTTTACAGTCACACTTTTTGCCCCTGCACCACTACTGACCTCAAACAAGTCAACATTTTAACAAAACTATACGATATTTAAGATAGATACAATATTTCTTGTTTATAAAGTTTTATATATACATATACATACGTACTCAAGGAAAGTCTAACACAAAATCGGGGAAGAATACGTGAGGTAACAAGTTGCCGATCGACAACTTCCCGAGAATATGGAGCAAGTACTTTAGACTCTTGCCGAACGAAAGCCTTGATCTAAATATGGGCTGTATTTAAATTTTATTATCTCGTCGCATAGCGTTCATTATTGATGGTGACGACTATCGGCTGTATAGTGTATAGTTATACAACAATATTTTTTATTTATTTCATAGAATATAGATATTATTTATTATGTATATGCTATTTTTCTGTAATAATAAAATATTTTTTCTTCATTCAATTCTTATTTAGTTTTAATTTAATTCTTTAAATTCATGACAAAAAAAGGTGAGAAGAGAGGCACATTAAGCAGTTTTCCTATATTCGGCCATATGAGAACATTATGTATATTTTTCAGATCACGATTTATCGCACATAGTAGGGTAGGCAGAGGGAACGCCGTAAAGAAACTTCCGTTCCCCAATTTCCGCCGAATTCTGGAAACATTGCGTATTGAGTGGCAGAACTCAACGACGCGCTTTACCTCTTTACTAGAGCGAGGACAATGTACTTAAAAACTTAAAAAAAACCATTTACTTGAGCGGGAATCGAATCTACAACCTGTCGCATTTACAGCCACAAGCCTCAAATTTAACTTAAGTAATTACAAAAGAACAATCTAAAAAATATTAATAAAATATAAGATATTTAACCTGATGTGGATAAAAGTCTTCTTTTCCAAAGCACGCAAGTCGGTGACGATCGAGGGCTTCCCCGTTGGCGAACAAGTAGCTGCAGTAGTCACATACAAACATGGAGCTTAGTCTCCTGGAGCCCACGTTGGATTTGCCGTGGATGTCTAGACAACATAGCTGTTCTGGTGGAAAATGATTAAATTTGAACATTTAATACTATTATTAATTATTTTAAATATATTATTTTTTAAAGATCGTAAGCTATAGCAATTAGGCATTCATTTAGGTAGTAGTAATTTGGAATTGGGAAAATGTATTAGAAAAAAAAGACGCCAGTCGCTGCACAGGAGCACAAGTGAGTAACTGTCAGCGCGACTGGTTGTGAGTGATGTGATGTGAGTTCTATCCTCAGTTGAGGAAATGAAATATTTATTTAAATGTATATTTTCATTTCTTCGCTTAAGATTCGAGGGCAAGCGCGGTGTTCAGTTCCGCCAATCAGCACGCAATGCCTCACAAATTCCGCGGAAAATGGGAAACGGATTGTCTTAACATTAAGCTCCCTCCGTCATTGCTGTATACGATATACAGCGTGAAGCTAATTATTGAATTAGAAAAAAAACAACACAATAAAAATCACAACATCCTATCTGTATTAATATTAAGAAACTATACGAGAAATTCCCCACATTATTTACGTTCAAATGGCTACCACAACAAATACACAGCAGTGATATCAAAACACAGATACATGCATACATACATACATACATACATGCGCTATTTCACAACTAGATGAGCTTATTGTTCTCGTTTGTCTCTATAATACAATATTGCAGACTCTTCCAGTGTAGGAAAATCATTATATATGTCAATGGCGGTCTAATTACTCACCGCGGGGCTCGGACTCGAGCGCGGTCGACAGCACTCACATACTCCTACAGCATGCCAACTATAGAGCTCATTTGAACTCCTACTTGACTCTACAATAACTAGCGGGTAATGGACACAATTGCATATGTTTACAATCGGTTTTTTTTTCTCTTTTCTATTTAATAAAACTCTTCGTTACGTGATATGTTTAAAAAAAATCAGCTTCACGCTGTATCCCGCACACATCAGGGTAGGCAGAGGGAATGTTGTGTTAAGACACTCCCTTCCCACTATCTGCCGAGTTCTGGAGGCATTGCGTGTTGAGTGGCGGAACTCAGCGCCGCGCTTTGCCTTGACACCAGAGCGAAGAAATGAAAATATAAATATAAATAAATATTTCACTTCCTCGAGTGGGGATGGAACCCACAATCGGGAGATTTTACAGCCACACTTTGGGCCCCTGAGCCACGACTGGCCTAATATAATATTTTAATATAAAAAAAATCTCACCCTGAGGCTCTGTTTCGAGAGCGGTTGACAGGATTCTCTCGCATGTATTGCATACGAACCAATCACATTCGTAGTTTTGATTGGGCTCTACAAAAAGTGAAATTTTAGTTATAAGAAAAATTGAATTAAAATATTATAAAAACGTGTTATTCAGTTTAAGTGGTTCCTGATTTATATGGAAATCATAAAATCCAAACGAGAAAATCTACAAGAAGAATGCCGTGAAAAAAAAAGTGAATATGACGTCTACAAGTGCAGTTGCCTATCTCATTTTCACGATATTATTGGATAAAATATGGCGTTGAATCAATCACCCAACACGCATTTTTGCAATGTAAAAACAGTAAGTCATTACACTTTCAGCAGAACGTGATCAAATATATAAAAAAAATCTTAGTTTAAAATCAAATTTTACAAAATCAAAATTATTTCTTTAAAATCAAAATTCACCTTGTATCTCGCACTCAGAATAGGCAGAGGGAACCTATTATTAAGACACTCCGTTCCCCACTTTCCGCCGAGTCCTGGAGGTATTGCGTGTTAAGTGACGGAACTCAACGTCGCGCTTTGCCTCAGGACCAGAGCGGAGAAATCAAAATATATACGTAAATGTTTTTCATTTACTCGTGTGGGGACCGAAGCAACAACCAGTCGCTTTTACAGTCACACTTTGTGCCCCTGAGCCACGACTGGCCTCAAAAAGAAAATCTTACTTAAATAAAATAAATACATTTTAAGTACTACTTTACTACTAAAATTTTCCCAGGGCAAGAGTAAAGTCCAGTTCGTCTGTTTAGTTAAACTAATAAGTGACTATTTAGCTGTACATGCAATTTGCTGACCTATTTTATGAACTATAAAGTATACTATACTCCCAGTACAGTACTCTGTATACAGGATGGAAGTGTTAGCACTACTTTAAATGAAACCATGATTTAACTACTCCATAAAAGCATAAAAGCAAAATACAATTAAAAAAATACTTTTTTAAAATATAAAAAATAGAAAAATAGAAAAAGTGTTTTTTTTAAGCAAAATAAATAATAAAATTGTGGTTTAAAATAAAACTAAAAAAAAATAAAGCTATTTATAAGGACGACGCACGTACACATAAGCCTATCAAAGGAAAACCGCCGCATACGCCTCATCCCGAAATTGAGACGTAGGCGATAAAGTTCAAAGTTGTTTAACCTTTAGTAGTACTTTTGTAGTAGTAAGTGTTTACGTTAGTGGGATCTATGCGTAATCGCGTCACATAAAATACAAAAAATTGTGAAATGAAAAAAAAATCCTACATCCAAACTGTTGAGGCATCTTGATTAATTTCTTTAGGTATGGGTTTGAAATATTTTACCCTATATGCTGTTTCCGTAAAAGGAGCGCTGCCTCTTCCATCCTGTATAATGTGCTATACAGTGTACTGTACTGTTCGTCCTTTTGTCGCGGGCCCGTCGTACTTAGTCAGGCGCGTCGTACCAAAAATGAGAGAAAATCAAGGCATTCGACCTAATTGCATCGTTGAACTATGCATAGTTTTGGAAAGAGTTGGAAATTACTATCGCCACATGTATTTGAAGCTAGAATTTTTTTGAATTAATAAATCAACTAGAAATTTACTTTATTTTGACGTTAGTAGTTCCTATGTTGGTAATGTAATAAAATGTCGTTAAGTAATTAAAAAGTGTATTTCCAAGTTTTTTTTATAATCTTAAAAGAAATAATATTATATATTAAAATAAATAATATTGAGACGTGGACGTGCGATTGTAGGCGCGACAGGAAATGGAGTTAAGACACTCCGAGAAAATGGAATATTTATTGTATTATTGGAAACGGAATGTCCTCACACTAGGTTCCCTCTGCCTATCCTGCTATGTATGTCATACAGCGTGAAGTGAAATCAGCGTTTTTTTTAATTAATGAAATCATTTGAATATTTCAAATTTAAACACTGACTGACGTATTTTAGATATTTATTTTGATTAAGATAAGATATATATCTAATTATATTTTTACCTTTCAATATTCTATTGTTCACGTTATTACTTAAAGTAACGTTTTCATCTCGATCCATGCAGGGATCCGAGGCATGTGAAGATATCGTGTGGTCAAGTAAATCAGCGTCTGTGGTGAATATTTCATGGCATACTACACACGAATACAGGGCTAGGAGGTCGGGACCGATGTTCTCTGAATTCTGAAAATACTTATAATTTATATATATAATCTAATTATCCCGTATACGTCAGAGTAGGCAGAAGGGGTCTAGTGCTAAGACACCGCCCTCTCGACTTTCTGCCGAATTTTCGAGACATTGAGTGTTGAGTAGCGAAACTGAACGCCCCGCATGGCCTTGGTACCAGAGCGTAGAAACGAAAATATTAATAAATGTGCCCCTGCTACTACGGCCTTAATAAACTGAATATATTTATGAATATTAACGGAAAAGTATTTAAAGGATATTTGTTGTACGGTATATTTCTGCCTTAGTTAGCCAAATCAAGGGAATTTGTATATCGTAGCACCTGCTAAAATTATACTTTGTATATATTTTTTTAATCATATTATATGTTGTGAAAGAAAAAAAATCCAAAAAAGAAAACCAAAAAATTTACCTTATTTGCATCCGAAGGTACAGGATTTGGTAATAAAAATTGGTTAACTATATTATCGTCCAGTAAAGTAGGTTCGTAATTGAACAAATTATCTGATTCCATAACGTAATTTAACTCAGCATTCCCTTGGTCTATATGTAAAGAAGCGTTTTCGACATCAAAAAATCTTCCGTTGTCGTTTGAACTGAACGTTAACTGATTTTCAACGGAAGAAATGATAGCCTCCGTTACTTGTACCAAGTCTCTTTCGTTTGTCGCAACCTCATTTACCATCGTATCGTTGTATATAACACCTTCTGTGTCATAATTAACTTTTATAGATTCCGTTAATTCTTTATAAGGGAAGTCGGGTGGATCGAACATCATATTTATTGTGTACCTTATAGCTGCAAAAAAGTAGAAATAATTTTATATATCTAAGTTCTAATAGTTTATTCATATTTTTAGACAAAAAAGATGTGGCCAGTCGTGGCACAGGGAAACAAGCGTATCAATGAAAGGCTGTGGGTTCGATTTCCATTCAAGGAAATAAAACATTGAATATTTTATTTTTTCTGCGCTCTGGTTTGGAGGCAAAGTACGGCGTCGAGTTCCGCCACTCCACACACAAAATACCTTCAAAATTTGGCGGAATATAGGAAGCTCAGTGTCTTAACACTAGGCTCCCTCTGCCTACCTACCAAAATTATGTAGATCTTTCGTTGATCCATATGATCGGTCAAAAGCCGTTGGCTGCCTCTAATCGACCGCCTTCATTTTATGTGAATGCAGGTATATCTACAGTAATTACTAATATAAGTACATAATATTTCATCGACAGATACAAAAAAAACAATTGATAACGATTCTTCATTTTATTTATTTCAATACAACAATGCCGTAGGATTATGTTTCAGATACGTATATTTTTCACTTACATCCTAATATACTGAAAACATAGACAATTGGTCATACTTATCTAATATTACAAAACATACGAGATTTTAAATAAATTGTCTATCCTATTGCCTGCCTATCTCAGCAATATGATATTAGTTTCAGTTTATATAACTAATATATATTAGCACTCTCACTCGCACCTAGCCATACCATAGATATATTATGTTACCAATGCAAGAAGCATCGTATGAATTACGTATAATATAAAAAAAATATAGAACAAGTATAGTATTAGTGAGGCAAAGAATATTTTTATTTGGTTTAACTTCAAGTTAATGATTGATTACATACATATGTAAAGTTAATTTTGTTCAAATAAATTATTATTTTAGGCTTCACGCTGTATCCAGTATATGACATGCATGGGCATAGGAAGGGGGGAGCTGAGTGGACTATGCCCATCCCAGAATCGTCTGGTGCCCACCCCAGAAATTTTACTTAAGTACAACAAAATTTGGCCCGAAAAATAAAAAAAAAACTACATTTACACGAACAGACACCTCCACGACCGCAAAAAAGGCATTACTAATATAAGTAGTAGAGTTAAATGATAAATTTTAAGTTATATAAATAAATTACTTTTACAAACTATAAATGAGATAGGTATGTTTCACATTATTTATAAACGAATCTGTTATGTCAAGTTGACATTGACGGCAACTCTTCGAATTTACAATTTTGAATTGTTGTGTAAACGACACGGTTTTCTGTTGTGAAATTATATATTTTATCATAATACAAAATGAAAACAGACACCCAAGCACCGCCTGATAAAACTAAAATCCCTTTACCTACTCTGTCTCAAATCAATGCGGACAGAATAACTCAGGTTTGTATAAATACTAAGGTTATATTAGATTCGGCAAAAGTTTTTGTAATATTTTGCATTTATTTGAGAACCTTATACTTTATAACATGGTTTGGAATTAATACTGTATATTTAATTTATTTCTTATACCATTAAAATAAATTTGGATAACGAAAAAATTACATCTGAACTCATACTAAACACATCTTTTTGAGGTTGTTACAAATTACAACACATTTCTTAACATAAATTAGTTGATAATAAGGTATTATTTTAAATGTATGATAAGGAAATTATTAAAACATTTTTATTATAAATATTTTTATCATATAATGGTCTATACTTGTTTATAAGTAACACTTATACTATAATTTCAATTATATTCCTAAAAATAATAATTAGCACCTCTCACTGTAGTAAAATGTATTTAAAATACATGTGAATTGCTTTTATATCCATTTTCTGATAGCCTACTAGTATTTACTCCATTTTAATAAATCTATACACCACTCCTCAGTGAATTCAAATTCAATATGGTTGTTTAAATTATTTCAGCTCGCTAACCAGTACTGGTCTCCGCATACTAAGGAACAACACTTACCTTACAATGCCTCTATTGTAGAATCAATATACCAGGCAGAAATTCTTGGCTCCAAGTAAGTAAAACACCATAGAACTGATATAAAATGTTTTTTTTTAAGTATGAGCATGGCCCTACTGAAGTATGAATATGACTGTTTTAAGGTCAATGGCCTTATAGATTGAGTGCATTGACCTATTTTCATTTTTAAATTTGCCAGTTATACTTAATAAAAAATAAATATTGTTTAAATATTTTTTTATACATTTTTAGTGTTATTCCAGACTTAGAATAGAAATATATTTTTAGAAAACATTTATTTTTTTAAACTTAATTTTTTTTAGTCAATAAACAAATATTTTCATTAATTTTTATATAAAAACAAATACTAAATACAAAAAAGTAAATTAGGCAGTTATTGCATGTATATTTTATACATGCAATAACTGTCTAATTTACTTTTTTGTTGCTGAACTCTTCTTAAAATATTTTGTTGACTTAACTATAAAAATAAAATATTTTTTCAAAGATTGTCTATTTTGCTTTTACATACAGTGGGTAAAAACAGTATTTGCACAACTTTTTTAAAGTTATTCCTACAGAAAAACAATAAATAAAAGAAAAGGTGCGTTTGACCATACTCTGCATATGTTTTGCCTGCAGTTCAGTATTTGGTTTGCGCCACACAAATCTTTGTCCGTCTGATCCAAAAAGATCAAAACTTACTGTCATCAGAAAAAATAATATTTTTCCAAAATTCTATAGACCTATCTCACTTATGCAAGGCTTTTTCCTCGCTGTTCTGCCGCGACGACAATATTATGCAGTATGTTTCTTACAGTTTGGGCACAGACAACCTTACCCGAACTTGAAGCAATGTCATTTGCTTAAATTGAAGCGCTATAACCGCCTATCTCTTGTACTTCTTCTAGCTTCTTCGGACGACCGAACCTTGCTTTATTTTCAACATTTCCCGTGTCTTCTCGCTTTTTTATAATATAGCGCACTGTCGAGTAACTTAACTTTGAATCTCCTCCGATTTCTTCATGCGTCGATATCAATAATTTAAAGTTTTTCGGCATTTTCGCTTTAAAAAAAGTTTTAGAACACTAAACAAAAGTCTCGATATTAGGATATATCTCCTGAAGATCGTGTGTATTCGAAATTCGAATGATGTTGATATTTTACGTAAAGTGTCAAAATGTGGCGGGAAAAACATCGTATTAAGGTAATAGTTAATATGTGCAAACACTTATTTTACTTTCAAATATGAGTTCTTACCACCTCATTTTTTTTCTATTTTCTAATGATTTTTATTAATCTATACAAAATATATATAGATTAAGCTATTAAATACAATAATTAACAAAAATCATTCTGTTATTTTGGATATAGTACATAGAGGGACATAGAGGATAGGAAGAGAGAAAGAAATATAGTTCTAAGGCACTCAATTCCTCTCTTCACCCAATAATCAACTATTTTCTTTTCTCTGTATATGTATCAACTATAATATAAACAAAACCAGAATTAAAACCTACAATTTTTTTTTACAGTTTTGCAGTACGTCGTATAATGATGCTAGAATTTTCTCAGTACTTGGAAGCATATCTGTGGCCACACTATGAAACTGGTAAAGCGACTCACGCACATATGATGTCGATCATTGTAATGATTAATGAAAAATTCAGAGAAAGAGTGCAAGCTTGGCAGGTACAATGCGTTATTTTTATAGTTGTTAAAATATAGTTACAAGTATACATAACATATTCCTAAAAGTGATGCATAAATAATACAAAAATTAAAGAAGAATTTGTATTTTTACTCTTACCATATAACTGATAGAATTTTCAAAAAGAATATTCGTAAAACATGCTTATTAAAATTATATTTTTTTTTAGCTTTTCGCTCGTCGTAACGCGTAGCAGGGTGGGCACAGGGAACTTGGATACTTAGAGTTGAGATGCTCCTTCCCATTAAGACACTTCCGTTTCCCACTTTCAGCCAAATTCTGCAAGCATTCTGAGCATTGGGTTGAATGGCAGAACTCAACGCTGCGCTTTCCTCGTTATCAGCATAAGAAAATGAAATTATTAAATATTTCATGTTCACGAATTGGAATCGTACCCACAACCTGTCATGTTTACTTATGTTACATTATTCCACACTTAGGAAAGAAATATATTTTTGAAACTAAATGCATCATTTATGTGTTGTCGGTTGATTTTTTTTAAAATATATTAATAATTAATTATTTTCCTGTAGGCATTCCTCAAGAAACCTGATCACTTCCCCGGTTTCTTTGAGCAAGTTCTAAGAGCGAGTGTCACAGATGAGAGTAGCAATATGCGGGAACAGACTGCTTTATTATTGTTCTTGAACCATTGTTTTGGCAGCATGGAGGTACAATTATGTAGAGATCAAGTAAAGAGACTTGTGTCACTCAGTATGTGGATCAGTTTGCAAGAAGGTAAGTGCCTATATATTTTTAAAGTGTTATTCTATACTAACAATATCAAACAGGGCCAAGAGGGGTAGACTCGAGTCCCACTTTATTTAAATTTATATATTTTAGCTTAAATATTTTTCTAAAACCATTGAAATATATTTTATAAAGTTTCAGTAGCGGAAATTTATAAAAAAATCCTACAGAGATCTGTAGCTGTAGCTGACAATATAAATAAGTTGTGATAAGAATATAGGTAATTGGTGATTAGGTCGCTTGGATGGTTCTTAATAAGCATGGGTTCGAGTCCCGCTACATTTAAATTATTATATGTTTCGTAAAATATTTTTTTAGTTACTATGTATATGTTTTTAGTAAATATTAAAAATTTTACAATTAATGACGTTCACAAATTAAAAAATGCAAAAAATTTAAATATTCATAATTGCATTGTACAAGGAAATTATGTAACACTTTAAAGCGGCACTATGCTTGACTGTAAACGCGGCGGTTTTGAACTCAAGTTCCGCGTGGGAGAATCATTTATTTTCATATTCTCGCTCTGGTAACCGAGACAAAGCGCAGTTTTAAGTTCTGCCACTCACCATGCAATGTCTCGAAAATTAACATAGGGGGCATAATTTTCGAGACATTGGTCTGGGGGGCTGTTTTAACACTAAGCTCCTTCTACCTATCTTGCTATATGCGGGATACAGCGTGAAGCTATTATAAAAAAAATAACAAACTTTTAGGCAGACGAAACCAAGAGTTCAAAACGGTACCAAAATGGCGTAAGTACTGGCGCGCCATACAAAAGAAGGATAAACCTGAGTTGTTAGACAAGTTGAATTGGGAGAGACGATATTTACAACGATTAATGATCAAATTCATGCACATATTAGAGGGTATACCTGAAGAGGGTCATATAGATATACATGCTGTGAGGTGAGGATGTTTTTTTATTTAATATTAAGTAATAATTTAATAGATAATTCACTATGAAAGGATTGAAGGTTCTATTTTCATTTGAAGTAAAATTTTGTGTTGTTGTCATATTAGATTTATTCATTTATATTTAGAGGCCAGTCGTGGTGCAGGGGCACAAAGTGTGACTGTAAAATCGACTGGTTGTGGGTTCGATCCCCACTCGAGGAAATGAAATATTTATTTACTTATTGATTATTGTTGTCATATAGCCTTCCTTGATAAATGGACTATCCAATACAGCTGATTTTTCAATGAATACTAATAATATTAGTATGGATAGTTCATATTAAAAAATATAAACAAGTTATTACTGTTAGAAGCTCAGTAGGTGATAATTTTAAGACACTGTCTTAAGTTTTTAGAGAATTATATATTTATATATAGTTTTTTTTATTCCTAGATACTGCGAGAGGTTTCTGGAACTGATGGTGGATCTCGAAGCACTTTTGCCAACGAGAAGATTCTTCAACACCGTCATGGACGACTGTCACTTGGTTGTTCGTTGTCAATTAGCACCTCTTGCTAGAAGACCAGAAGGTCAACTTTTTACTCAGGTAAGGTTTTTTTTTCTTAGACTTTCTACTTTTTATAGAACGGTGCGCCAAACGCTGTGGTCTTTGCACACCTCTTTCTTATCTTCGATTGTCATCAATCCATATACATTCATATACTAAGAATTTTATTCTTTTAATTTTTTTTGATATAATAATTATAATTATTAGAAATAATCAGTACCTATGTATATTTTTTATACTCGTACGGAACATAAATCCACTTTGATACTATCTTGTGATATATCCTTTACAGGGCGATGTATAATAAATGTTTTTTTACCTTGTAACCGACCAGCGGTTCGAATCCCGTATTTAAATGTTTAAAAATAAACAATGGGTTGTCTTGACGCAACGCTATTAAATATATGCACATCCAAGGAAGGTAAAACAACTTAATTCTATGAAGAAATTACATCTCTAACCACAAATTTTTTGTCATGGTTTGAATGATAATGTTTATTATGAATGGTGGTAAAAAAGTAAAAAAAAGATTCTTATTTAAACAACAATTACCATCAAATCACTGCTTTATTAAAAATAAAATTGTGAGTAAAATTTGTAAATATAAAGCTAATTTCTACAATAAATTGCTTATAAAAAGAAAGATAAAAGATTACACTACACAATTGTACATATTTTTTATTTTCGTTATTTTTTTATTAATAATATTGTTTATTATCAAAAATTTTAGAGAGCAGCAGTAAATAAAATAATGTTGAAGAATATATTCTTTCTTCTCATAATCATATGACTACTTAAATTAATATTAAAAGAAATGGAAAAACCAATGTTTCTAATTAAAAAATAGGTTTAAATTTTTAAATGCAGTCTTAAAATACATTTATGTTATTATTATAATAAACGTTATACAAATTATACACAAAAATCATCAATTGCATAATAGCTATATAAAAAATACAAAAGTATTAAAAATAAGGAAAATAATCACTATTGATATCAAAATAGTTGCCTTTTTTTAAATCTAATTAAGTATCAGTAGTGAGCGAAAAAATAATACCTAAACACAATAAACACAGAAAACACATATTCGAGGTGATTCTTCAAAAGGGTTCTTAATACTAAAATTTTGTAGAGATTTAAAATTGTAGCGTTATAAAATTTAAATGGCTGTGAATCTTACTTATTGGACAAGATATATATAATATATTTAAGTTAGCTGTCAAATGGTAATATATAAAATGGGTTATATCTAAGTTATTTTTTAAATATGTCTTTACTATGATGAGAGCTAGTTTTCATTAATACACAAAGTAAATAAAGTCCTATGTGCAAAAAGTGTACTTCGGCTTTACATATTATACACTGGGACATACCATAAATACATTCTTAAAGTAAAAATACATTTACAACACTAATCTAATAATAATATTTTCTTTCAGTTCCTTCAAAATATACATAAAAATACAATTAAAATTTTTATTGTACCAATACATTAATTTTTAAATAGTATATAGGTAATATGCATAATATATATTGAAATACACAGCACCAAATTCTAATTATCATATAAAACATTGCTCTACACAATACTGTTAAGTTTTTAATAAGGCACGTTCTAATATGACGTTTCAAAAAATTCGATGCACCTCTTTTTTAGGGTTCCGTACACAAAGGGTAAAAATTATTAAGATTCCTCAGTCCGTTTATCTTTCCGTATGTCACCACATTGTGATACATGAACCATGATAGGCCAAGAGTTGAAATTCTCACAGATGATGTATTTCTGTTTTTATTATTATTATAATTTATTTCTGTATTTTCTTACAAATTCTCAAAAACAGTATGAAGTAAATATTTAAGGGGGTTCTATAGTGATTTTTTGCTACTTTTTATAGGCAGTTTTACGGAACCCTTCGTAAGTTCTACTCACACTTGGCCGGATTTACATTTATTCATATTTACTAAAGAAAATTATAAAATGGAATTATTATTTTCTCTGATTTACAATATCATCATATCATATTATTTATAATAATAAATATTAATAAATTTATATACTCATACAGAAAGAAGCAGGTGTTTTAAATATTGTGCAATCTACTAATGTCATAGTTGTTGTTAGTCATCACTTCTTGATATCAGTGTTAAGGAAAAGTTGTTTCTCCCTAAGTAAATATTAGCCTTATTTGTCTCTGCTGGTGACAATTAATCATAATAAATAGTTTATAATAATAGATTGATAAAAGATATGTTTCATTCATAATAATACGAAATATATCTTATTTTTCAATGTACTGAACTGTATAAAATCCAATAACAAAGCTGCCATTTTGTCTAGAATATTAAATTGAACATAGTGAAATTTACATTTTTATCCTGGAATAAAAACCAGTTTAACATAATATTAATAATTACCACCATTCATTTGGGTCATCTCGTCTCCCCACTCACCGGTTGGTACTGGTTCGGCGTAACAACAACTCTTGCGCAGTAAAAACATTACGTGAGACTGTCTCACAACACACACATAGAACACTAATATTGCTTGTAGCAAATTTACTACTATATGTGCATATAGCAGACCATCAAAGTTCAACCATGACAATAAAAGGAATAACCATGAAATGGTCATTATAATGAACAATTGTATGAATAAGTTGAAACTGAAACAAAAAAAAATTTGTTAGATTTCACACATAACATGGTAAGAACAGTTGTACTAAATATTTCATTTCTCCTAGTGAAATTCGAACCACAACCCTGCGCCACAATGGTCTAATAGTTATTTATATATTTTTTACATAAAACTACGTTTTCAATACAAGGATTATAAGTTTTTAATTTAGAAGCAAAGGAACACTGAAAATTATATTTAAACAGCAATTAATAAATAATGTTGTCTTACCATCCTTTTAATTTGTAGTGAATCCGTCCATATATATTTATCCTCTTTATAACTTTCAACGTTGTTATATAAAAGAACAAATTGAAAATTATTGTAAAAGCAATCGGTGTAAAGAATACAGCAATGCCAAGCCACCCTGTTGAGTTGATTTATTCATTAAAAATATAAAATTCTGTATTATTGTAGTCGAAATAGGTTAGTGTCTGAGTTTAGTGCAATAACTGTGGGCTTAATTTACATAATAGCTGTTTATTTTTTTAATAATTTTTATATATCTGCACTGGTAGTTAAAGCATGGCACGGAGAATCACCACCCAATGCATGTCTTGAGGACTGAAGGGAAGTGCCGGAGAAGCCTTCTTCTTCTTGCCTTTCCTCTACCTACCCTGCCATGGGGTATAAAGCTGCTTTTTTAATTCATGATGTTTGCTTAAAATATAAATACCTATAGTTTCCTGTTGTTCCATGTCATCTATAAATATTGTTGTAGAAAGTCTCATTTTCTTATATGGATCTACACCAGTATCCAATAGAAAATGAGCACATAACGCCATAGCAGCCATTAATACAACACATGACCAAACTACACTTGAATAGTAGCAGTATTTGCGGACATCTGTTACTCTTAAAAATACATTTCTAGACCTGAAAGAAGAAGAAATAAGGCTAGCATAAAAATTTATAAGACAAACGACACACTCGCGGCTTCGCCCGCTTAAACTTATTATTATATTATAACTAAATTATACAAAATCTTTATTTTAAATTGTAAATTGTAGTATGTGCATTAATCTGCTGTATAAGTTGATGTATAATTCAGTAGTTTTAGCAAAACATACATCAATCCTTGCAATCTTACATCTTTATAATATTAATAGGATTTTATTCTTTATTAGATAGTTAATTATAAAATTAAAGATTTTTCAATAAGCTCACTTAAAAGTCTTCCATATGTAGAACCCAAAACTGTTCAACCAGAAGAATGCACCTAGCAAACTAATGTATAAAATAACATCTGTAAAAGGAAAGATTTATGGCACATTAGTGTTTTTTTATTAAGGATATCTATAATTAAATAAATTTAAAAAATCGTAATTGATTTATAAAATATATGTATATTTTTTTATACATAAAATAAACAATTAATTAATGATATATTTTATATATAATATATAACATAAATTATTTGTTATTGAGAGCCTAATTATTATCTTAAAGATTACTTTCAATCAATTCTTACTTCACTGCTTTGCTGCTTTACTGCTTTGATAAGGCAGAGATAACTTAGTAGAGTGGCATAACTCAATGTCGGGCTTTTGGCTTGATGCCAGAGCAAAGAAATGAAAATGTTATAAAATAATAACTCATTCCTGTGAGTAGTGGGGACCGAACCCACTACTGTCACAGTACAATTACACTCTGAACCACGACAGCCTCAAATAAACAATAACAAATAAAAACTGATAGTTAATATTAATAGATAGTAAAGATAAATTTCTATAGTTAGATTAAATATTAATTACCTGTGACCATGAAACTTATATGATTGCTGAACTCTGTAAATATTCTTACTAAATCCGCCGCTTGACTGACTATCAGACATACATTGATTGTAGTTATGATGTTGCCTGCTAAATCTCTTAACGTAGGTAGCACAAAATAAATGATTGCCACTATTAGAAACAATACCATAGCAATTGCATGAAATAATGGATTCAATACTTTCTTCATAAGAAAACTAGTCTCTTTCCAGTTTATAATCACTTCTGGAACACAAACTAAAGCATACAATCCAGTTGTGTTGGAACTTGTAATAAGTATCTGGAAAATGCATAAATAAAATTTTACATTTATATAATTCATTTAAAATTTAAAAAAGTATATATATATACATACTACATTTGTGTATATACAAACCTGATCTAAGCAATATTTATTTTTGTCATGAATATAAGACGATGGTTCTTTTTCTGCTGGGATTGCAATTACTTCGTGAATACTGAATGTGTTTGATATTAGAGGGTCGTCTTTAATATGATCGGAATTGTGTTCATGATGTATGAGATGTTGTAGACGTCCATCAGATAGAAGGTTAAGCCTATAATTGAAAAATATAAGTATTACTTTAGTGTATTTATGTATGTATGTCATATATTTTTATTAATAGCACTTGACTTGCAATATTTAAGAATAACACTCACACATCTTCTGACTTTCCCAAGTCAAATATAGGTCGCTGTTGAGTTGTTGCACAGTTAGGTACTCCATTAACATAGCCAAAATATTTTACCTCAGTCTCCTTTCCATCTTCTAATTTAAATTTAGGTTCCCATTCACCTATATTATGAAAAATATACATTTGAATTATTTACTTTATGAAGAATATACATTTAAATTATTTACTTACTTTGATTGTAGTTTTGTATCAATCTACACACTGAATCGACCATAAGCTCGTTAGGCTCACAACATTTGTTTATCTTTATAGAGTTCTGTTGATCTGATACTTCATTTAAATCGGTATCGCTTCCTTCAGCGTTAACATTGTTGAGTATAATTATAAAGATGAACGTTTTTATACATAAAACAATCATTTTATAAAATCTTTCCGGCTTCCGTTACATGGATACGATATGAAAAGAATGGCGGTTTAAGGCACAGCTGTCAAGGCACACACAATTTATATACACGACATTATAAAATCTAAAAATACTGATTAAAAGTAAAATACTTTAAAATCGTTTTTTCTATTTCAATGTTAAGAGAAAAAACTTACAAGTTAGAACACAAACTTGACAGATAATCTATTTGACAGATTCTTTGAAGTTTGACGTCTCAACGAAGTTATAGATAATTTTCATGTTTGCCTTATAAGTTAGTTATGTCTGTTATGAGGAACGTAAATATAAGTAGAATAAAAAAAAAACGTTTCTTGAATAGAATTTTTGCGTTGAAAAAACTATTTTTGAAAATATATCAAATTTTATATGATTTTTAACGGTTGCGATTACATTTGTATCAATGCAATTATATAAAAAAAAATTGTATGTATTTAAACAATTTAAAAGTATTTGCATGGGCATATTTAGAGAGACTTTTCTAGTGATGGCCTTGACTTTAGCTTTTTTGTCATTTTTTTTGTAACAAAAAAATCTGGGATAGGCGCCAGACAATTCTGAGGTGGACCAACGCTCATGAACATTTGTCGATGAAATCGTCGCAATAAATGTATCATCAACTAGCTTTTACCTACGGCTTTACTGCTGTTGTCAAATGGCACATGACGTACATAACTCTTATATTATATTTGAAAAAGAAAATGTCGATTATTTTATAAAATAAAACAAATAATGAAGAAAATATATTATAATCACATGAGCTTATAGCTTAATATAACATGCATAAAATATTATACTTAATAACATCTTACTTAGAGACTAAGGGAAAATCTCGCCTTAACAATTTTAAAAGATTTATATTAAAATATTTAAACAAATTGAAAATATTTTAACATTTTAATACCTTAATATGGCACAAAAATTACTTGAATTCAATATTATTTCATAATAAAAACATGTCTTAGATGTAAAATATCATATTCTAATATATTACACAAAAAATATATATATTTTTTACAAACACTAATTATATATTGAAAATAACAGAGATTCAAAATTAACCTAGAGGACTTTCTGTATTCGAGTGTTAACTATTATATTTTATGGATAATGTAGACAGCTTTCGTTCATTTACTTTCATTAATACTAAGCTGAGTATTGCACGATTTTTCATAACTATGTTTTAGTTGTATTATTATAATAAAACCTTAAACTATATTTTATAAAAATATTACTCTGACATAAATCTATAAACAAAACACTTAACTTCATATTTAAGGCCGTTGAAGTGATAGAACCTACTACTACTAGTTAAGTCGGACTTCTACTGTATCATCAGATAATATTTGTTGATCATCACTGTCGTCGTGTGGACTTAGTTTTTCAGCTATTGGGCGGGTAACAAATAAACAGCAGTTCTCACTTGCCAAGCCTTGCATAGCGCGCTTTCTGAATACTACCAATATTAAAAATATTACAACTCCTTGGAGACAGTTAAATATGTCCATAATTTTCCTGAAAAAAAGAAAAATAAATAAATAGATGCTTTAAATAGTAACGAATATATTGATATCGAACTATTGGTGATAAGTTTAGAAATATTACCAAATAATATGTGCCTCTCCGTGTGCGAAGCTTGCGATTTCAAATATCCACGATATTCCCATTACGAGGAATAACTTGAGAGAGACTAAAAATCTGAAAATATTGAAGTTAAGATTAGATTTGGCGTATAATTTTATTTAGCTCTACACGCATAGCGAACTAAAAAGATAGAAGAAATTAAAAAATGTTGCCTGCTCAAAAAATTGAAATAACTTTAAATAAGTATATTTATTCATTTCTTGCAAGTGGAAATGAAACCCATTGTGCACAGCCACGCAGTCAGGTGCTATTATAGTGTACAAGTAGTTACTAAAGTTACTATGTTACTAACTAATCAGTAAAGATAACAAGTTGCCATCCCACGCTATCTCCTCTAGGCTGTATATATGAGTACTCATAATATATTTTTACATTAATAATTATAATAAGTAATGAATTTTATATTGAACATATAGACTTTTTTATCTTGTCCCATACTACTCCTTTTTTTTAATTTAAGTATAGGAATGACATTCGGTCACCTTTAGTTCTGTTTATATTGCAGTGACTCGTGGCGCATGGGCACAATCGTGTGGCTGTAAACGCGACAAGCTGTGGGTTCGATTCCCTCTCGAAGAAATAAAATATTTAATATTTTAATTTCCTCGCTCTGGTAACGAGGCTAAGTGCGGTGTTGAGTTCCGCCACTCAAAACGGAATGCTCATATGCGTCGGTAAGTGGCAAACGGAAGCATCTTAATTTGAATGGAGTGTCTTAACACTAGATTCCCCTCTGATTACCCTCCAGTGTGCGGATGTGAAACTAAAAAACTATAGATACCTTATACCTCAACATGTTTTGTTAATAGTAAAACACTGCTTACCTCTGTTTTAGATTGTTTAGTTTGTTAACTTCATATTTATTTGTATGTCTCCATAAATGAACAGATGAAAGAACAAAAAGCATGACGTTGACGGCAATCAAAATGGCTATCGGCCCATAAAAGAATAGCCAAGTCTCCGCACGTCCTGTAAATTAAAAAAAAACCGATTTTTTTATATTACGTAAATTTTATTAAAGTTAAAGTAACTATTAGTTATTTTATTCGAAGTTATAAAGCAATTTTAATTAATATAGTAAAAATTAAATAATAGTTAATATAGTAGTTATTATAACTATAGTCAAAATATATGAATCAAAAGAATAAAATACGCCGCTGAGTTCCGCTACTCAACACGCAATGCCTCCAGATCTTGACGGAGAGTGGGGAACGGAGTGTCTTAACACAATGTTCCCTCTGCCTACCCTGCTGTGTGCGGCATACAGCGTGAAGCTGATAAAAAAAGATCAAAATGCTATAAATCTGTTTTTATAATATTTCAATATCTGTTTTAATAATATTATTTACCTCTAAACCAACAGCTAGTTTCGCCAATGCCAGGTTTATAGTGATCACCTTCTACAAAATTCGTGATGAGTGTTACAATCAAAAGGAATATACTAAAACCCCAAGCATAACAGTTGTATATGAAATATTGTTTCTTTTCTGTCTTCTTTAAATAACTGGCATCACTGAAAATATATAATTTTTTTTATAAGAAAGTCGAATTTTAAAATATTTTTGTCTTAATAAAAAAATGTATATATAGAATTTAAAAAAGACTAAAATAGATAAACTTACATCGCACTTCTATACATATTGATGCTTATCACGTTCATCCAAAAGAACGTTGCCATCATCCAGAAATATACGAGGAAACCTTAAAAATATATAAATATTAAAAATATGAAGAGGGAATTTGTCATTATTTAGGTATACAGAAATACATAGTGGCGCAGTGGCACAAGCGCGTGAATGTCAAGGCGACGGTTGTGGTTTTGATTCCAACTCGAGGAAGTTAATTGATATTTATTAAAATAAAAAAAAAAAATTAGCTTCACGCTGTATCCCGCACACAGCAGGGTAGGCAGAGGGAACCTAGTGTTAAGACATTCCGTTCCCCACTTTCTGCCGAATTCTGGAGGCATTGCGTGTTGAGTGGCAGAACTCAACGGCGCGCTTAACCTCGACACCAGAGCGAAGAAATGGAAATATAAATTTAAGTAAATATTTCATCTCCTCGAGTGGGGATCGAACCCACAACCAGCCGGTTTCACAGTCACACCTCGTGCCACTGCGCCACCACTGGCATTGTTATTTATTAATATTTTTATTTCTTCGCTCTGGTAACAAGGCGCGGCCTTGAGTTCCCTTACTCAACATGTAGTACCTATTTGTCTTAAACACTGGTTTCCCTCTGTGTACCTTGCTTATAGTAATAAAAATAGATATACATTACCGTTTATAGCACAAATTTCAGACTTGAATCCAGGGCTGAGTTGAAGGACTCCAAGGGACAAAAACCCAAGAGCCATGCTGGCGCACATGCACATGTAACACACGCCTTGCAGATCCCTATAAAATACAGATAGTATTATATTATAATTTAAACAGCTTCACGGTGTATTCCGCACACAGCAGGGTAGGCAGAGGGAACGACACTCCGTTCCCCACTTTCTTCCGATTCTGGATGCATTGCGTGTTGAGTGGCAGAACACAGCGCCGCGCTTTGCCTCGACACCAGATCGAAGAAATGAAAATACAAATTTAAGTAAATATTTGCCTCACCTTATATTATATTGTGTGAAAAGAAGAAGAAAATTAATTATGTGGGTTCAAATGATAATTGAGGTCAGTCGTGGCGTAGGGGCACAAAGTGTGACTGTAAAACCTGACGACTGGTTGTGGGTTCGATCCCCACTCGAGAAGATGAAATATTTATGGTGGGGAACGGAGTGTCTTAACACTAGGTTCCCTCTGCCTACCCAGCTGTGTGCGGGATACAGCGTGAAGCTGATTAAATTTAATTTTATATAACATTTTCCAAGTACTTCAACTAAGAATATGGTATGGTACATGCCTTGAACCAAATAAGACATCATACATCCAAATAGAACACGATAGCGCCGGTTGTACATACTTATTTATATTGAAGTAAAGAAAAGAATATGCCTATCATATATTATATTTACCTCATTCGTGGCAAATACATGTAAACCGCAAACGTGATGACGAGAAATGCCACAGACACGAAGGTCAGGATTCCACCTGTCTCCACATTGTCGTTCTTCGATTTGATCTCTTCGAAGCACACCACAGCTGCCGGAATGAGTCCTGAGCTCGTATCGTTTGCACTCCGATACATTTTGCCAATGCAGTATCTAAAAAGTTTATTTTTTTAACTATTTTCTCTTTTGTGTGTTATTTTATTTATTCTTTTATTTGTAATATTTGTAAGAGTGCTTACGTCTCTAATGACACACATACTACTGTATGTTTTCCTTAATAATCACGCTATTTACTTTATCCTAAACAGTCATCGTGGTTATGTCGTTTTTCATAAAATACATGGATTCTAGTACAAAATATAATTAGCTATATCAATATTATTTGAAAGTGGGATTTAAACCTTTGATATGATAAGCCGCTCGAGATTATTATGCAATGCGTTTATCGCATTCGTTAAAAAAATTAAAAAAAATCGTTCATATAAAAATCGCCATTGTATTGCATTTGGATCGTATTCACATAAATGTGGGGTTAAATAAAAATAGGCGAAATATTACAAAATGTATTTAAAAAAACATAAAACAAATGTGAAACTCATATTATAAGCTATATTTTATATTTAAATTATAAAAAATACCGTTTACTTCTATATATGTCAATAATCACGTTTATGTTTCATAAAATACATATGTATATACAAATAAGTATATGTGAGAAATATACTACTAAACAGTAATAAATGAAATAAGAAAAGTATAAACACTTACAAACTAGGATCCTCTACAAAAATAAATTCGGGGCTGTCCTGAGTGGAGAGCTTGTCGCCGTTAAGGATTATGTCTTTGAGGAGTACGTGGCCCATTGTACATTTCATATTGATCCTAGTAGTTGCGTTGCCGCAGAAACCTCGCGGCCTTATTATTTCATCATTTTTACAACAATTTTCAATCGACAGGGCCGTCCCACTTAGAGTTAATATAATAAATATTAGTTCCTGAAAGCAGATTAAAATTACATTAAAAAACTACGTTAAAAAGAACTGACTTAAAGAACTATAAGACATGAAATGACTTAACAAATAATATTTATTTAGAAAACGTATAAAAATTTTAACGTAGCGGGTCTCGAACCCGCGCCTCCTGGAAACCGACTAAGCGCTCTGACCACTAAGCCATACGTTCTCATCAAGCTACGTCGAAACTTTTATACGCTTGTTTATGTTGTTAATATCTCTGTAGGGAGATTTTTAGAAATTTCCGCTACCTAAAGATAATTAATTACTTATAATAGTTTGGCAAGAGCGAAAACTATTTTCTAAATATTTTTAAACATTTTTAAAGTGTTATTCCACACTCCACAGGAAAGAAACGTTACGTTTTCTAAATAAGTATTTTTCTTTCCTAAGTGTGGAATAACACTTTATAAATGTTTAAAAAAACTTAACAAAGATTTAATTTTAAATATTTCGTATGCAAACCTTACTACTTTTAATATTAATATGTTATTATTCATAGTACCTATGTACTACCTACTGACAGGTTTAAAGTCAGTGCCAAGACCTGAACAAAATTTAAGTTATTTATTACGAAACTTACAAAAAAGAAATCATTTAATTCGGTTCAAAAATCTTGTCGTTTTCGGTGTACTTACACAAAAAAAAAATACCAACCGAATTCTAAACCTTCTCCTTTTTGAAGTCTGTTAAAAAACCTACGTTTGCATGAAATACAAAGAAAAGTTGTTGCATTTTAATATAATATAGATATTTAATTATTGAAGCAATTGTAAAGCGATAACGCATCCGTTTTAAAAATATCTATTATCTCTATTACAATAAATAACTGTACATTGTCAATAAGTACGTTTTAATAATATTTAAATGAATGTATTTTATTCTCCTAGTTTAATTAATGGTCATAACCATAATTACCATGTTTCTTCTTAAATACTGTAATAACATACAAGTATATATGAGCGGCGTAAGAATGGGCTGGCTGGGTGGCTCGGGCCCATCCCTAAATAGTAAATAATAATACCAAAAATATTCAAAAAGGACGTCTACACGGACATATCTGTCCAGGCCCCTAACTCTCAAGATTTTTGTAAAAAAATAAATAAAGGCAAATTATCGGATAACAAAGGTTAATTCAGTATTCATAAATATCTACAATTCTTATAACATTACATACTATGTGCTAAACTTGAATGAGAATAAGATAAAGATTCTTGTATTTGAAAAAATTTAAGAAAAAATCGGAATGCCAGATCAGTGTAAATGGTTAGAAATAGGAACAAGTGAATGAAGTGGTATATTTGGGAAGTATGCTCAGTAGAGATGGAAGATACGAGATGGATGTGGGAAGGCGTATCGCTGCCGATAACAAGGTTAACGGAGCCTTAGCTGCATTGATAAGACGACGAAACGTCAGCACAGCTGCACGTTTGGTCGTAAACAATGCAGTGTTAGTACCGACGCTGCCCTATAACAATATATTAAGAAAACGTGAGTAATACAAAAGAACAGTGAAAGAAAGATAAATACTGTGGAGGTGCGATCTCTTCGTAGGATATACGGAGTCGGCTTAGCTGATCGAATCCGCAATGAAGAGATACACAGAATGGCAGGTACTAGCGAGGATGTCACAGTGACAATGAAGACGAACGTGCTCAGCTGGTTTGGGCACGTCGAACGAATGAATGATGAAAAAATGGCAGAAAAAGATTTATGATGGAAAAGTGAGCGGTAAGGGAGGTAAGGGGAGACCTCGGTTTATCTTCGAAAACACAGTTAGTTTAGTTATACTACATATTTTTTTTATTAGTATAAATTGCTATATAGTAATTGTGCAAATGATAAAAACCTAACGCATCGCCAGATAAGGACACCTCGCCTCGAGTCATACAAGTGACCAAGCAGTCCTGAAAATGGGTCAACTGACAATTAGTGCCCGATAATGATAAGTCAGGATGGTAATATCATTTCGCACTTAGACAAGGTCAATTCATATAATTAAACTATTATTCCTTATTATTAACGTCCGAGGACTGCAAATGGAGAAAGTAAACCGGGACGATCGCTTTTATTATTATTTTTGTTAATAATATATGCGGGTATATTCTATTTACTTTATATTGTATTTTTTTCTTTAATATCGTAATTTTGTGAGATTTGCAAAGTTTTTTAATAAATTTGTATAATGAAACAAAACTTGACAGACGGATAGACGGACAACGAGAATATAAAGTTTCTTTGTAGGTCCGTTTGTTTTTCTGACTGAAATTTATACAACGATCATTAAGTACTACTTTTACAAATATTATTGACTTTCAAATCTAAAAATAATGCCGTATATGTAAGTACTAATTTATTAAATAATAAACAACTTATTTGTTCCTATCATCAAATATAAGAATGTTCTTAAAACATTTTTCATTATTAGTCGTAGATGTTCATTGAATAATATAAATAATGACTCATACAAATTTAAAAGTAAAATTTTTGAATGAACATAAAAACGACAACGTTCGTAAATTACGCACGACGTTAATTAGGTACTTTATTTCATAAAATAAAATAAAATCATTTAACATACTCAAATCGTATAAAAATATAAAAATAAATCAGCTTTACGTTTTATCTCGCACATAGCAGGGTAGGCACAGAGAACCTAGTGCTAAGACACTCCGATCCCCACTTTCCGCCGAGTTCTGGAGGCTTAGCGTGTTGAGCGGCGAAACTCAACGCCGCGCTGTTGTCTCGACACCAGAGCGAAGAAATGCAAATATAAATAACTATCTCATTAATCAAAATATAATATTTTGTAAATATTATCACAGTAATACTTGTAGATACTAAGGTGGAAATCTTAGGTATCGACGACAACCACTGCGGAGTGCGGTTCGCAAAACAATTCTTTGAATTCTTTACGTATGTTTGTCGTTTAAGGAAAATCCCTTAAAGATCTTGAAATATATATATTTTTTTTATATTTAAGTATTTTTTCTAGTTACTCGTAATGTACTATTTTTTTAGTCGTCACACGTCGGTCAAATGACGCACTGAGGGCGGGCTGATATATTTCCTGGGTGCGCGAATAATATTTGAAATTATAATGATAAACAGAATAAAATCAATAGAGGAGCTAGTTCATGAGTCATTTAATGCCTCATTAAACGTATATATACATACATACATTGAGGCCGGTCGTGGCGCAGCGGCACGAGGTGTGACTGCAAAACCGACTGGTTGTGGGTTCGATTCCCACTCGAGGAGATGAAATATTTACTTAAAGTTATATTTCCATTTCTTCGCTCTGGTGTCGAGGTTAATCGCGGCGTTGAGTTCTGCCACTCAACACGCAATGCCTCCAGAATTCGGCAGAAAGTGGGGAACGGAGTGTCTTAACATTAGGTTCCTTCTGCCTACCCTGCTGTGTGCGGGATACAGCGTGAAGCTAATTTAATTTTTAATTTTTTAATATATTATGTTGAATGAACCCAAAATCGCGCTTTTTATATTGCCAAATACTCGTATACAGCTAGTGGGATTTGAGATTGAGATTTGAACCCATAGTCATTGGACTTACACTACAATTTAATCTACATTGGCGTTCTATTCATATCTACTATATTTTGCGATTGCAACCCATAAAATATGCTCTTTTTTTTGTCTAAATTCCTGCGGCACAAATAACTTGATATTGCTAAATCATTACAATTTATTCACGCACGTACAGTGCGGTCAACAAGTCGTGGACACCCTGAAGTTAGATTTTTTTGAACTTTTGCGCTTTGTCCACTCGGGAGGAATATAATCAAAAGTAAAATGAAATCTGCATCTACATTTAACTTCAGGGCGACCATGAATTGTTGACCATTGTCAACTCTAAATCATCGGTTCCCAACCAGTGGTCCGTGGACCAGAAGTAGTCCGCAGCAGCTAAAATAAGGTGCGCGAATGATTTAAAATATTGGTATTTGAGCAAAGTCTGCCTACAGTTAACTTGTTTCCTCAGTAAAACATAAAATATTTTGGCATTTAAATTTAATATACTTTGAAATCAATTGATTTTTAATACTTACTTAAAAATTCACACACCCCATCATACAAAATGTCAGATTTTTGTTTTAAACCTTTGACTTTGAAATTTAAATTTTTGTTTAATTATTAATTTATTTTTATTATACCCACAAACAAAGTAGTCCCTGCTAACAAGAATTCTATAAAAGTGGTCCCTGATCAAGAAAAGATTGGGAACCCCTGCTCTAAATGAAGTAATAGGTACCTATACGTTCTATTATTTACTTTGTAGATGCCATTAAAATAAGATTTACTTAACGACACGTTCGTAAATTACGATAAATGCAAATATTGTACGTCAATAAAAACTGATTTAACATATTAATTAAATAAAATATAGGTAATTACACCTATAACGCGAGACGATCATAAAATATATATTCTACAATTAAATTAAATTAAATCAGCTTCTCGCTGTATTCCGCACACAGCAGGGTAGGCAGAGGGAACCTAGTGTTAAGACACTCACGTTCCCCACTTTCTGCCGAATCCTGGAGGCGTTGCGTGTTGAGTGGCAGAACTCAACGCCGCGCTTAACCTCAAATTAAATTCTAATACAAAATTACGTTTTTAAAAGTTTTTTGTTATTAGACAATATATTTAATAAGTATTTAGGGTTAAAAAAGATAATACTGTTCTAAAATGATATTAGTACAAATTTTTATTGTGACCTTTGACTATAATAATAAAATTAGATAAAGAACGGCAGTACGTACAAATAATTATTATCGATAAAGCCTGGCCTGCGAAAAGTATGGTTGTTTATAATTTTAAGACTAGTTCAAATAATATGAGACCTTTCGTGGCACAAGGGAAATAGCATGTGTTTATAAACAGGTTGTAGGTTCGATTCCCATTCGAGGAAATGAAATTTTTAATATTGTCATGTCTTCGTTTAGTTCCAACACTCAACTCCTAATGTCTCCAGAATTCGGCGGAAAATTGAAACGGAGTGTCTTAGCACTAGGTTCCCTCTGTCTACAAATACAGCGTGAAGCTAAAAAATAATAATATAGGTAGGTATTTTTTTTACTTTAACCTTTAAAATCAATATTTATTACCATCATATAAACAGGTTTAGGCAATTTAAAACGCTTCTGGATGCCATTGATTCTTGTCATGAATGACTTTATTATAATTAAGTTATTGAACTTTTCTTACGAATGTATACCCTCGACAATTAAAAATAATATGCGATAACCCCAAGTAAGAGCTCGAAATATTTATTGAATGCGGCTCACATGATACGATCTAAATATAGGTATATTTTAATATGAACCTATAACTTAAACGTATCCATATACATGTCTTATTTTGAAATGGCTCCTTAATAGTCGTAAGTATTTGTCTATATAAGCCTTTACTATATAATAATACAGAGAGACATTTCCTTTATTTTTTCTTAGTCAGTGTTTCAAAGTTTTCAAGTTAACTTTTTTGTTTTATTCTAAGCTATATAGGTTTAATTTCACTATAGAATTGGATTGTTGATATTAATAACATTGTTATCTTATCAAATCTTGTCAGTTTAATTAGTCCTTCTGTTAGATAAAAACTGAAATAAACACATCAATTAAGCAAAATAGTACTTGAGTGTTTTTGTCACTCAATTATTAATTCACTATTACAGTAAATGTAAAAAAAAAAAAAAGTACCTTCCAATAATTATTAATAAATTAAGTAATATATTAAATTAACAATATTTCCATAATTCCTGATACATTAAAAAATGATAATAGATAGTAAAACCCTATAATAATTATTATAAAAATTAGAATTAGTTTTTCGATGTGTTTTTGTAAACAATCAGTTTAAATGGTGCACAGCGTACACTACACGTATGTATGTAGATAGTGCTCCTATCTATCAGTTGGACTATTTGTTACTTATATGTTTGTTACAATTATTTGTCTGTATATTGCTTATCTGACAATGGCTCGGAACACTACTAAAACACGCCATTTTTTGATTGAATTTTGAATTTATAAAATTATAATTTTAAAGCTCTAACGGAAAGTGATCACCTAAACTTAAACTACCCTACTAATAATCCAAAAAAAAATTAAATTCCTATAATCAAAAATCATATATCATTGTTAAATCAATACACGTTTAATAAATATTGCCGAAGGATTCCTAATATTTATAAACACTACTATAGAACTTACCTTCATATCTTTTTGTGGGCGAGAAACAAATAAAACTAATGCAACAACACGCGACGCTTGGCACCACCTTTCGACTGGCGTTTGAGGGGCCTTATCATTTAATATATTAATAATGTGAAATTCAATCGCTTTTCGATAACGCAGTGCTGGCAGAGTGCGCGTGCGCCGCTGCGACCGCCACCGATTGAGTAAACAAGTTTCCTTTACAGGACCCGTTGACTTTCGTCCAATTGGGTCATATTTTTACACTTTGCTACACTCTCACTTTCTTGCAAGTACCGTACATTTGGAAATAACAAATTCAAATAATGTTGACTTGTATTTTTTTCTCTAATTCTAATTTATGTTATCTTTTCTTTGTAAAAATAAATATAGATAGAAACTTAAAAATAAATAAGAAAAAATTAAAGATAAATCTTTTAAAATTTGTAAAAAAGCTGTGTTAATGATTCTTGTTAAATTAATAATATAGTTGTGAAATACAACTATATGTTTTTGGTATGATAATAGTATAAAATTATTTTTATCATTACTAAAGTAGTAGTATGTTTCTCAGGAATGCAGGGAATTTAAAAGGAGCCGTTAATTATATATTTTTTATTGTGTACAGAATTTAATACGATTTAAAAAGAAAAAACTTTAAACTGTTCTACTTGTATGTCATTGGCATTGAAATTATGAATAAAGGAATCTTATTTATAAACACAAATAAGCTTACGAAAATAATTTTTATTTATCGCGCTTCTCATTCATTTACAAATATTATTTTTGTTACTTTATTTTTACACCACAGTATATCGAATAAACATAGAAATATTTATATTAAAAACTTAACACAAATATTAAATATCAATTATAACAATGTATTGATAACTGTATAACTATAAAATTTATCAAGATTATCTCCAGATGGAGCTCGCAATGTGCGATTTACATACTATATAATGTAGTTGTTAGAACAGACGATAGATGTCGCTTATACTTTGTTTTGTTTATATAATTTTTTTTTAGTGCGCATCATAGTATATTATGTGTAATATTTGAGACCAGCCGTGGCGCAGAGGTACAAATGGTGGCTGTAAACGCGACTGGTTGTAGATTCAATCCCCACTCTAGGAAATTAAATATTTATTTAAATGTATATATATGTCCATTTCTTAGTTCTGCTGTCGAGCAGCTGAGCAAATCTGCTCCTTCCGTAAAGTGGGAACGGAGTGTCTTAACTCTAGGTTATCTCTGCCTACTCTGCTGTGTGCGGGATACAGCGTGAAGCTGATTTAAGACGTAATAACGAGATGTTTATGTGTTTGTAATATTTATATATAAATAATAAATATATTTATTTAGTTAATATATTTTTATGGTTTCATATAATTATGTAAATATACTATTTAATTCTACTAACACATTATATGGCACAGTTACGACTTACGTTTTATTATTGTTAAGTTATTAATCTTTTAGATTAACAAGCAGACGCAAATCATTTTATTTTACTTAGAATTGTTGTTGCATTTTATATTTTCAATAAATATATACATATTACAAAACTATAATAATAATACTTATTCTATTTATTGACTATATGTTTTTACATGACATATTTATAGAAAATATTGAATTTGAATTGTACCAATATGTGAAGATCAAAAATTATTTAATGCAAATTTACATATCTGTAATTGTTATAAAAAATTGGACAAGCGCTAGTCAGGCTTGCCCACTGGAGGTTCCGTACAAAAAATGAAGGTCTCAAGCTTTTTCTGAAATTCAAGCTTAGCTTATCAGCCCTTTCTCACTAAAACTTGCGGCTTTAATACTTTTAACCCCCTCTTAAGGCAATTATTTTTTAGGATTTTACCACAAATTATTTTATTTTTCAAATTTCATCCTCAACTATATACTATATAGTACTACGTGAAGATAGCATCTACAGGTAATACTAGTTCAGGAGTTCTGCTAAATGTCAAAATTTTAGGTCAACCAGGAGTACCCTAGCCCCAAAAACAATAAAAAATAATCCGAATGTTCTTAACATTCAATAAATAAGTAGAAAGCAAGTGTTTTTTATCTATATTAAAAAGTTAATATGTTCTATATATATATATATATATATATATATATATATATATATATATATATATATATATATATATATTCGTTGTATTGAACATGTTTGTGTTTAAAGCACTACAATACAATAGTATAGTGTATAGAAGATACACCTATTTACTAATAATAATCATAACAGCAATAAACGCCAATAAAAATACAAACATCAATAAAAAAAAAAACCTAAAAAAATTTAATAAGTACATTATGTTGTAACATATATCCTGGCTTGGTTAGTTCTAGAAGGCATCAGATTCTTATATGCTTAATGACGAAATATTTCATAATCGCTTCACTAGCCATCGTTAGTTCGCGCACCACATCTCGTTCAGAATATAACACAGTAGTGATACCAGCCAAGTTGACTTTATTTCAATATATCTGTTTATCTCATAGGCCTCTCGTTTAGATCAACGTCCGTATGCTGAATAACGTCTTCTTCATCATCGCCTATAGCCAGATGGCGCTCCACAAATCCCGATATGCAATCGAGCCAGCCTTGTTCTGCCATGGCTTTTATAACACGCTTTCTAAGTACTACTAGGAACAAAAATATAAATGGCCCTTGTAACAAGTTGATTATGTCCAACATTACCCTATAAAAATAAACATGTAAATTATTTATAGTTATTTTATTTACAAATATTTAATTTGAATCACGCTGAATGCAACGCCATTTTAAGACCTGATAATTTAGTGTTGAACGCTGATGAACGGAACAACGTGTTTTTCGTAAATTAGGTGAGGAAAAATGAGATAAAAAAATGGTTCGTATACAAAAATCTTATTATCTTATAATCTATTAGAAAATTACAAAAACCAGAGTGGTTTTAATGTATTATTATTATATCCAAAAAAGGCAAATGCCACGAAGATTGACAGGATATTAATTATACTTGGAGTATCTACAAGTTACTGTATTATACGTGACTTGCCAAAAAGCAGATGCAATCCAGATTTTTTAATAGTCTATGTAATAAGAGCTCTTAATTTCTTTTCCCTTGTGCTACATACATATTACAGCAGAAGAAGACAGGGTAACATATTTCAATAACCTACTAAATATAACAAAGAAATAGCTTTTAATTACCATATAATGTGAGCTTTCATAACCGAACTTATCATTTCGAACATCCATGGCAATCCCATAACTACGATCATACGCACTGTCAACACGAACCTGAAAATTGTTATGAAAAATATTAAACCGAAACGTATTGATATTAATAATAATAATAGCAACATAGTGTCTGTTTGTAAACGCGACAGTTGTCTATGCCATAGAGGATATCGGAGAAATAAAATTGTTGTTTGAGACTTTGCTCAGATAGTGGGGAGCCGAGTGTCTTAATACGAAGTTCCCTCTGCCCATCCTACTGTATACGGGATACAGCGTAAAGCCAAGAACAAATAATATGTGGCAATAAAAAAGTATATTTTCATCTAAAAATATATTAATATTTTTTTATATACTTACTTGTATCTTAGTGCTTTTATGTGACTAGAAGCGAAAGTATTACGACACAGGTGTATTGATATATAGGCAAATATACAAAGATTTGCTAGAATCAGTATCGTCATTATACTGTACATATAGTACCATTGTTGGTGTTTATCTGCAATCAAATAAAATTATTATTAATTATAAATACTTTTACTTAACTCGTCAATTCCAAATAAGTCTATTACAAATGAGACTTGTTGTACTGTAAATAGCTTCGCACTTTGCGTATAAATGGTATATAGAACATGAAATTTAAATGTTTAAATTATATTTACCATAAAACCAACACGTGTTTAGACCAATACCAGGCCTTGGATGTTCGCCTGGATGATAATTCATGATAACCATGATTATATTTAACACAACAGGGACGCCCCAAGAGTATAAAGCGTACCAAATGTATGGTTTCCAGCGATAGTCGGCTATAGATGATCGCCTGCAATTCAAAATCTTACATAATCTATTGTAATTATTAATATTTAAATACATGTTATAATATAACCGTACATGTTAATTTACCTTATGCTTATAAGTATTTGTATCGATATTGAATTCGTCCAAAAGAAACTCGCAAGGAAAAATAAATAAAAGATGAATGCTAGAAACAAAAAAATATATAAACCTTAAACAAATGAATAAGGGTCAGAAAACAAAAATATATATTCAAATATTCATTAAATGCAATCATATTTCGTAAGCATTTGTACTGGTTTCAAGAATATCAGTATATCATATTATCCATAATATTTGTATATACATTATGTAATATTACATTTGTTATTTATTGACTTTTTATGATTCACAAACAATGTAATGCAGTAAACCAAAATCAATAAAATAAAACGAACTTTACCTCTTACTGCACATAAAGTCATATCCTCGTACTCCATTAACTTTAATATTGCTAAGAAAGCCATAGCGATAGCCAAGCTCGCACAAAAGCTTATTATACTTTTGCCTAGAATGTCTCTGAAAGACAAATAGATATTAAAAATAAACATTTTGATTATAAGTATATAAATCATTTAATTAAATAAGTTTAGGTTTCTTGATACATTGACACAGTTTTGTCAATATGTACATAGTTTTTACGTTGCTTTTGTATATTGTAATATTTTTTTTATATATATTATGGTAATGCAAAAGGTGCACAAGAAAAAAATATAATAAAACTTTGAAAATAGAAGGTAAACCAACCACATGTAAGTAACGTCAAAACAAATATTTGAATTTTTCAAATTTTTTGAAAACTTACTTTATTGTTTATTACTAGAAATTCGATAAATTTTTAGTACTTATTGACTTAATATAATTACAACAGTATAACGTACTTGAGACAAACATGCACAATTAATAGTGATATTGTTAGTGTTGCAGTACTATAAGTTAACATAAATTGTATAAAAAAACAAGCCAACAAGTAAAATTTATATTTTTATTTTTAAATACAAATAAATTTTAGGATCATCTACATAACTTGGCACCCATCTATACTTCTATAATAATATAATAAAGCGGATGATTGTTTGATTTGATTGGATTGTTTAAACGCTAAGATCTCTGGATCTACTGGTCCGATTTACTTTCTTTTTGTTTTGTATGAAAGCTGCATTCTTCAAAAGTGCTATAGATTAAATAAATGGAAATTATAAAGTGATGTTTCATCGATGTTCATTTCACATATATATAAAAACTTACGAGCGAAAGTTATTTCATCATCAAGGAAATTTAATGATGATAATTTTCGGCTTTTATATCATGTAATTTGGACGTATACTTTTTGACAAAATGTAAAATTAAAATAATTCAACGCTCTATTCACACGTAGTGTTTATGATTGAATGTATTAATCTGTTGGCAAATGCAGCATAATAAAAGTATTTTAGGGAGTAAGCGGGCGAAGCCGCGAGTGGGCCGATAGTTTATATATAAATTCTTTAGAAGACGAACTCCAAAACCATAATGTTCGCATAACGCATTTTCTCACATATACTTGTATCCATTCCACGAAGATTGAACCAGACTTTGACCAGACTTTTAAATTCATGTTTTTTATCCAATTATTTAATACAATTTGAATCTGACAAGTATCGATTCTGCGAATGGCAATTTAAGTCTCATTGTTTTTGGAATAACGATCCAATCGGATCATTGTATAATGTAGAGCTATATTGAAACCAATAATAAATTACGGAACAGACAACAAAATACAAAAGCCTCGACCTATTTGCAATGACCGGTTCTGATATAAAACCTATTTGCAATGACCGGTTCTGAATAAAAAAATCTCTCCTGGCATATTATAGGACCAGATGAACCGAGGAACATTTTAGTTTTAGGTCAGTCTATATACAGGTGAAATGAGAAGTGAGAAGTGTGAGTACATCGTGAAATGAGAAGTGTGAGCACCACTTTAAATGAAACCATAGTCTTAAATACTCCATAAAAGCCTAATACAATTATTATTTTTCCCAAAAATTAAAAAATGTTTTTTTTCAAACAAAATAAATAATAAAATTATTGTTGTAATATTAAACGCTATTTGTTTTTGTCAAGAACGACGCACGCACACATAAACTTATCAAAGAGAAACCGCCGTAATGGCGGCAAAGTTCAAAGTTGTTTAACTTTTAGTAGTATTTTTGTAATAGTACGCGTTTACGTTATTCGCATCTTTGCGTAACAGCGTCTTAGTCACTTAGCGTCACACGAGAAATAGGTATGGATAAACATCGAGAAATGAAAAAAAAACCCTACGTCTAAACTGTTAAGTTATCTTAATTAATTTCTTTAGGTATGGGTTTGAAATATTTTACCCTATATGCTGTTTCCATAAAAGGAGCGCTGCCTCTTCCACCGTGTGTATTCTTTCGCTTCAGTAAAGGATGTGTAATTGATTTTGTCGATAAAATTACCTTAATTTTGGCAATGCACTGTACACAATAACAGTCAGAGTTAGAAAAATGACAGAAACTATCAAACAATATCCTAGAACTCTGTCGTCTATAATCTGTTCTTCCTCTGAGCAGAGCACCACAAGTCTCTCTTTAAATGTTTTAGTTTCGTTTGCGACGCAAAATCTGGAATCACAATTTATTATTTTATACAACTTTTTAAATGTTTAAATACATAGTCTATACATGATAAATATTTTTTATTTTTCTTTGATAGTAAAATAAAGGTATGTAAAAATATAATATTTCCTTGACAGTAGGTCACTATGGTATTACAGAGTATAATGTATAACTGTACGCTATAACCCGCATATAGCAGAGTAGGCAGTGATAGGTAGTAAGACACTACGTTCCCCACTTCCCTCCGATTTTTTTTTCGAGGCATTGCATGTTGGCGGAACTCGAAGACTCGCTTTGTCTTGTTACCAAAGCAAAGGGATGAAAATATTAATAAATAACAAAAAAAAAAGTGCCCGAGCGGAAATCGTTCCTACCACAGCACTATGGAACCAAATGACGCGCTTCATCTCATAAATTTGTAACTTATTTATTTTTCATCATAAAGTGTTGAAATTTTACATATATACTGAAATATATAAATCGTCATAAATAAGTGCTATACACTTATTTAAAAATTATTATTATTTTTGAATTATTAAAAGTAGCTTACGTATACTAAGTCTAGACTTTTAAACAAAAAAGTGATGTATCATAAGTATCATAATTATAGTGACGAAAACAAAGAATTTATTATATGCCTGCAGAAATTCTTTAGCTTCGTCAAGGAAATATTTAGATATAGTTATACTTGATGTGCTGAAGCTTAAAATGTATGGATCAGATATATATACTAAAATGTGGAAGGCATCTTCATTCGTAGTTGATCGGGAACACTTGCTGGCAACCTGTACTTTTTGTAATCGTCGTTTCTATTTGTTAACATATAATTGCGCTGTATTACCTGTATATGGAACGAATTTTTCGACATTCCTGATTCCAGCAAGTCCTGATGACATAGTTTGTTGAATTATATAAAAACGTTTTATTAATTCCTCACCAGCACCCGTTATTTCTGCAGATCTTTGGTAGTATTGAAAAAACTCTTCTAGCCGTGTGAGTATCTTCTCCATACACCTGATCCAAGCATATAATGTACATAGCCAATATTTGGAAGAGTTTTTGTTGACTTCCCTTGCCATTACTTTTGTAAGGTCATTTATTTCTGCCTTGGGGTTGTCTCCACACACACAGCAGGAAGTCACTTTTCCAAGAATCATAGTTTAAAATAGCTCACATTTGATCTGTATAACCTCCCTATTTTTATTTAAAAGCGTTGGAGTTAATTATTTTATCAGATTTTTCTATGTCAGCAACAACTTTCTCAGTTTTCTGAGAAATTTCTTTAGGTGATTTTAGAGAAATTGGCCTACAAGTCTCAAGAAACGTTATCTTTGAAAACATACAATATGAAATCTTTCAAAATTAGACATTATTTCCCATGTCAAAATAAGCCTTCTAGTAGTTTTTTTTAAACTTATAAAATCAAAAAGAAAGAAATAGGATGCCAATTATTCAAAATAAAAGCAGTATTCTTGAAATATCAAAAATATAGTTTTTACGACCTCTTGGTCTTTTTCTCACAATTGAAATGGTGCAAATATTCGCAAAATTTTATTCTTTCCCTTAATTCTTGAATAGTTGTAGTATATAATATTATAGTTTTCTCGGCAACGAAAATGTTAAAATATAACACTTATAAAAATTTTATGATATCTTTTTAAAGAAAATATAATTCGTTTTTTATTATATTTTCTTAAGGAAGAGATAATGAGCTTTATAAAAATGTATAATTTTAATATAGTTACTACAGAAATTTATGAAAAAACCAACTAAAAAAAGTAACTATAACAAAATATTTAAGATATTGCTATATGCAATAGAAAATAGGGAAATATCGAAGTGTATTGTTTGAAGGGCATTTTGGATACTTTAAACTGCTATTAAAAATAAAAATCTTATTCTATTGATGAGATAGTCTACTGTAGTATATGGACCAAACAATAGAACTTTGAGATACTTTATATTATTATTTATTGTAATTTCAGTAATTTATTGAAAACGTATAGATATTTGTTGAAAACATATAGATGTTTTCATTACAAGCCGTAATTCAAATTCAAAATATTCTTTATTCAAATAGACTATTATAAGTACTTTTGAATCGTCGAATGAACATATAAACAAAAAAGCTACCACCGGTTCGGAAGGCAGTTCTGCTGAGAAGAACCGGTAAGAAACTCAACTTTTCTCTTTTCAAAATCAACGGTATAATTTAATTATTACATTAAAGTCAAAGTCAAATAATTTTATTCAATATAAGAAGTTACATGCTTCATTTTTTGAACGTCAAATAATTTACCACCATACTTATTTAGAAAACGTATAAAAATTTGAATGTAGCGGGACTTGAACCCGCGCCTCCTGGAAACCGACCTGGTCGGTTCTTTCTTTTTAAAATCCTGGTCACTTTAGCGAAGCCAGAGCCTAGTAAAGACTAAAACGTAACGAGTGAAACATTTTCAGTATAAGAAGTAAATCTCAGCCAAGATGTTAGCTTGCCTGTAAAAACATATTGGTAGGTGTAAATCAATCAGCACCCATAAGAGAAAATATAAATCGACAGTGTTTTGAATGAACTAAAAAAACTTATAAACTTACTTATTTAGAAAACGTATAAAAATTTGAACGCAGCGGGACTCGAACCCGCGCCTCCTGGAAACCGACCAGGACCGAGCATGAGGAGGCGCGGGTTCGAGTCCCGCTGCGTTCAAATTTTTATACGTTTTCTAAATAAGTATTTTTCTTTCCTAAGTGTGGAATAACACTGTAAAAATGTTTAAAAACTTATAAACTTACTTGTCATGATCTAATAACTTTTGAAGTCCATTGAACCACTCTAAAATTAGTTGTCCTTCGTCATTCACTTGGAAATCCCAAGATGACTTGAATTCAATACTTCTTTTCTCGCACAAAAGATCAGTTGGTGTCGTTACGTTAGTATCAATATTGGTACAGTTATAGCCGTCGTCCGAAAGAACGGTACGTGCCGGGTGACAGCACATAGCAATTTCAGGATCACTCAAAACTATAGTCAAAGTCACACAAAATAATATTATAATAAATAACTTCATGTTTTATTTATTGATATGTTATACATTCACACACATTTGTATATTTATGGCTTTATATGTAGTATGGGTGTAAACGGCCGATCGCCACGAGAGCGCTAACGGTTTTGAACATTTTAAGGTGGGCAGTATAATATCCCCAACAGTTCCACAGTTGTGTATCCTGTATAATGTATGCCATCAAAACCTTCCTGTAAAAAAACCCAAGTCTCGCAGCTCAGTCTTTCTACTGTAGAAAGTTGTGTAGTACCTATACGTTCTATTATTTACTTTGTAGACGCCATTATAATAAGATTTACTTAACGACACGTTCGTAAATTACGATGAATGCAATTATTGTACGTCAATAAAAACTGATTTGACAGAATAATCAAATAAAATATAGCTAATTACATCTATAACGCGAGACGATCGTAAAATATATATTCTTCAATTAAATTTTAATGTAAAATTACATTATAAAACTGTCTTGTTATTAAACATGATATTTAATAAATATTTGGCACTAAAAATAATAATACTGTTCTAAAATGATAGTATTACAAATTTTTATTCAATAAAAATTTAATTATAATAATAAAATTAGATAAAGGAAAGATAGAGTCTTCCCCGAAACGCGACAGTGTGAGCAAAGGCACGTGGCGGAGTCAAGGGTGTGTGGGCACCCTCGACGGCCTGCTTAGAGTAGCACGAGGGAGAACCTGCGCGCTACTACTCGGGCCAGGTTGGTAGGCGGCCAGCTTCATCAAGCTGACTGCCCTTTGGCTCAATAGGGCGGAAGGTGGCGATCGTATGCCGCCCTCCGGTGACACGGTCTCTTGCGGCGGATGACGAGTTCGGCAGAAGCCTCTCTCGCCCGTTTCGCCGACTCCTTCTCGAGCACCACTGCCTCGCAGAAGGATGAGACCGCATCCCACAATATTTCGCTGCTGGCCATGGCATTGACCACGGCCGGCACGGAGAGGTCGTCCCCTATGACGTCGCGCAAAGCAAGACGTTGATACGCCTGGATTGTGCACACCTGCAATGTAAGCTGGGCCGTCTTATCGAGGCAGTTGTGGCAGTGGTGGCAGCGAGTGTTGGGCTCCCTCCCAGCGATCCGCCACAGGTAAAACTCGAAGCAGCTTCTAGGCAATCCTACTGTAATCTATTCTACTTTTATCATTATCTATCTTATCTTCTATATCATCATTCTTAAAAATAAGAAATAAATAAGTCTTATTTATCTGTCTGTACAGACAGATTTAGCAGAGATACCTGCAAATTTAAGCACTGGGATCTCGACCTATATGTTTTATTTGTAGCGTATTTTACAAGCTTTTATTTACTTTCGCCTGTCCCTTTGGCAGTAATTAAATCTTGCAATTAAATTTGATCCACTTTCTGGCTTCCGATTGAGCTGAAATTTTGCGTATAAACCTTACATAAACCAGGTTTGCACCATGCATTGCCAGGTGGGCGTGGCAATGCGATATTATTATGACATAGAACAGATCTGATGATGGAGCTGGAAGGTGGCCATAGGAACTCTGTAATTAATCGACGCAACTCCATTGAGTTTGAGCTCGTTTGATTTATCTTGACGAGTATTTTGATACTAAATGGTAACCTGGGTCTGATGATGGAGCTGGAAGGTGGCCATAAGAATTACGTAATTAAACGACGCGAGCCCCATTGAGTTTAAGCTCGTTTGATTTGTCTTGACGAGTACTTTGATACTATATGGTAACCAGGGTCTAATGATGGAGCTGGAAGTTGGCCATAGGAACTCCGTAAGTCCGGAATTTTGGCTCGTTTGATTTGATAGAAAAATTTGAATTTGAATTAAAAATACAAAAAAATAAAATTAAAGAAAAAAACCTTTTTTAAGAACGAGCTTTTATTATTTGTTAATAAAATGACGAACTTTTAGTAGTTTAGTCAATTTATTTTTAACTTTTTAGTTAATTTTATTAACAAATAATAAAAGCTTGTTCTTGAAAAAGGTTTTTTTTCTTTAATTTTATTTAAATGACTCCTTAAATTAGTATTTATCTAAATAGTCTTTAGTATTATAAATATTTTCTGTAGTCGTTATAGATGAGATATTTCCTTTTTTTTTCTTAGTTAGTGTTTCCAAGAATTTTTTTTAGTTTCATTGTATATACGACTGATTTCACTATAAAATTGATTGTTGATATTAATTAATAGCTTTACATATTGTTTTATGGGCGAGAAAATAGCAAAACTAATGCAACAACACTCTACCTTTCGACTGGCGTTTAAGGGGTGTTATCGTTTAATATGTTAATAATGTGAAATTCAATCGTTTTTCGATATCGTAGTGCAGAGTGCGCGTGCGCCACTGCCAGCACTACGATTGAGTAAACAAGTTTCCCTTACAGGACCCGTTGACTTTCGTTCAATTCATGGGTCATATATTTACATTTTTACATAGTCTCACTTTCTGGCAAGTACCGTGCATTTGGAAATAACGTTGAATACTTGTATTCTTTTTCCAAATTTATGGTTTCTTTTATTTGTAAAAATAAATGTAGATTGAAGTTTAAAAATAAATAAAAAGAAAATATAGATAAATCTTTTTAATTTGTAAAAGAGTACTATATTTTTTTGTATTATGTAAAGTTGCGTAAACTATCGACTTAAATTAGTTTCATGTTTTTCAGGAATGCAGGGAATTTAAAAGAAGCCGTTTATAATATATTTTTTATTACATATACAATTTAATACGATTAAAAAAACCTTAAAACATGTTGATTAGTATGGCACTGGCACTAGCATTTATGAATAAACGAATATTATTTACACACACAACACAAATAAGCTTACGAAAATCTTCTAATAAGTTTCTTATTCGTATGCGGCTGCAATATATCGAATAAACATAGAAATGTTTATATTAAAAATATAACACAAATGCACTTATGCATTTATCAATATAACTGTATAACTGTAAAGTTTATCATTATTGTCTCCAGATGGACCCAGCAATGTGTTTATTCAGAGGGTGTCTAGACTGTGTGACTGTAAACTGTAACTGTGTGATATAGGACTCGCAGACTTCATTTTAGAAATATTGAAACTGAATGTTTTTGTAGTACAATGTACTTTCATATATTTAATGTAGTGTAATGTACATAAATTTAACTATTTCTGCAGCGCACGCGGCTAACGCCCAATATTAATAACCTATCTCCAACGTCAATCTTAGATTGTTTCATATATCTATCCAATCTCTAGATTGGATAGATGTATGAAACAATCTAAGATTGACATTGGAGATAGGTTATTAATATTGGGCGTAAAGTAATACGATGGCGTTCCTAATTATTGTTATTTCATTATTTAAGGCTTACTAAGAATTAAACCGTAATGTTATATAGCCTATAGCATTCCTGAAAAATGTAACTTTCTTACAAAATAAACAAAAAGTAAATCCGACCAGTAGATCCAGAGATCTTAGCGTTTTTTATATTACTATACATTAATATTTTGTTTTGGGGCCAGTCGTGGCGTAGAGGCACAGAGTGTGACTGTAAAATCGATTGGTTGTGGGTTCGATCCCCACTCGAGATACTATTTACTTACATTTTTATTTTTTCGCTCTGGTGTCGAGGCAAAGCGCGGCGTTGAGTTCCGCCACTCAACACGCAATGTCTCCAGAACTCGGCGGAAAGAGGGAAACGGTGTGTCTTAACACTAGGTTCCCTCTGCCTACCCTGCTGTGTGCGGAATACAGCGTGAAGCTGATTAATCTTTTAGGTTTACAAAGAAACGCACATATTCATAATCATTTTATTTTATTTAGAATTGTTGTTGCATTTTATATTTTTCTATAAATATGCATTACAAAACTATAATAATAATACTTAATCTATTGACTATATTTTATTATATGATATATTTATAGAAAATATTGAATTTGAGTTGTACCAATACGTAAAGATCAAAAATTATTTAATGCTTATCTATGTCAAAGTTCAAACTGACACGAAACTTCTATATCTAAATTGTTTTAAAAAACTGGACAAGCGCGACTCGGGATTGCCCATTGAGGGTTCCCCGTACAAAAATTTAAAGTATCGAGCTTTTTCTGAAATTCAAGTTTAGCTTAGCCAGAGCCCTTACATCTTATATCGTACTTAAACTAGCGGTTGTGCCAATTTTTTTTGGATTTTTTTGTAGCATTTTATCACAAATGTATAGTTTTCAGATTTTATCCTAAACTAGTAGCACCTACAGATGCTAGCTGTTAAATTTCATAATTCTAGGTCAACTGGGAGTACCCTATTAAATTTCTTCATATCTCTTTTTAAGTAAATGTAAAAATACGATTTCTTCAGGAAATCAAGATACTATAGAACTTGCCTAAAGGCTTGAATAAAGGCTCTTAACATACAGGCAGACAGGCGGATAACCAAGTGATCTTATAAGGGTTCTTCTTTCTCTTAAAAGGTACGGAACCCTAAAAACAATAAAAAAATAATCCAAATGTTCTTAACATTCAATAAATAAGTAAAAAGCAAGTAGTTTTTTTTCTATCTTAAAAAGTTAACATATTATGTACATTGTACAATATTTAGTTTTTGTTAGAAATATTACATTTCAAAGTAAAACTAACTTTTTAATGTGAAAAAGACTTTTGGTTGTATTGAACACGTTTGTGTTTAAAGCACTACTATACAATAGTATAGTATATAGAAGATACACCTATTTACTAGTAATAATTATGACAACAATAAACGCCCATAAAAATACAAACAATATTTTTTTTCCTAAAACATTTTCATAAGTAGATTATGATTTGACACATATATCCTGGCTTGGTTAGTTCTGGAAGGCCTCAAATTCTTATCTCATTAATGACGAAATACTTTGTAACCGCTTCACCAGCCATCGTTAGTTCGCACATCATCATCTCGTTCCGTAAGAATATAACACAGTAGTGATACCAGCCAAGTTGATTTTATTTCAATATATCTGTTTGTCTCATAGGCCTCTCGTCTAGATCAACGTCCGTATGCTGAACAACGTCTTCTTCATCATCGCCTATAGCCAGATGGCGCTCCACAAATCCCGATATGCAATCAAGCCAGCCTTGTTCTGCCATGGCTTTTATTACACGCTTTCTAAGTACTACTAGCAACAAAAATATTAACGGCCCTTGTAACGTGTTGATTATGTCCAGCAGTACCCTATAAAAATAAACATTTAAATTATTTATAGTTGCTTTATTTATAAATAGGTATGGTACGTTGGGTTAAGTTCGGTAATGGGGCAAGACCAAACTGCTTAAATTGCTAACTATTCATATTTTTTGAATTGATTAGTTGCCACAAGCTCCGATAATTAAGACGTTCATTAGAACGTATTATATACAAAAATGCTATACTTATCAATATAAATCAATATAATTTTTTTTGGACTTAATTACTAGGAAATATCTGTTTTTAAATAGGGTGAAACTTATATTCAATGTACAGAATTGTGCATCAAGTTTCCTCTTCACAGCACATAATTATCTTTAGATGGAATGAAGTATCTTATTCTTGGGTTACTCTTTGCTAAAGATAGGTTCATAAAGCTATAAATAACTGTCACTAATTATCTTTAAACACTCTTTATACATAATATAAATTCTGTAGGAAATTACAAAAACCAGACTGGTTTTAATGTATTTTTATTTCCGAAAAAGGCAAATGCCACGAAGATTGACAGGACATTAATTATACTTGCAGTATCTACAAGTTACTGTATTTTATGTAACTTGTCAACGTAGCAGACGCTTTTTATATTTTTTGTAAATTTATGTAATAATAGCACTTAATTTCTTTTTCCTTGTGCTACATACATATTAAAGCAGACGAAGTGAGGAAAGATATTTTAATAACCTACTAAATATTACAAAGAAATAGATTTTAATTACCATATAATGTGAGCTTCCATAACCGAGCTTATCATTTCAAATATCCATGGCAATCCCATAATTACGAACATACGCACTGTCAACACGAACCTGAAAATTGTTATGAAAGATATTAAACCAAAACGTATTGATATTAATAATAATTATAATAGCAACATAGTGTCTATTTGTAAACGCGATGGTTGTCGATTCCATAGAGAATATCAGGAAAGTAAATTATTTTCATTAATATGCAATGTTTGAGACTTTGCTCAGATAGTGGGGAGGGGTGTCTTAATACGAAATTCGCTCTGCCAATCCTACTATATACGGGATACAGCGTAAAGCCAAGAACAAATAATATGTGGCAGAAAAAAAGTATTTTTTGATCTAAAAATATATTAAATAAATAAATCAGCTTCACGCTGTATCCCGCACACAGCAGGGTAGGCATAGGGAACCTAGTGTCAAAACACTCCGTTCCCCACATATGTTAATATTTTAATATATTAATATTTTTTATATACTTACTTGTATCTTAATGCTTTTATGTGACTAGAAGCGAAAGTGTTACAACACAGGTGTATTGATATATAGGCAAATATACAAAGATTTGCTAGAATCAGGATCGTCATTACGCTATACATATAGTACCATTGTTGGTGTTTATCTGCAATCAAACCAAAATTATTATTATTTATTATTACTTTTACTTAACTCGTCAATTCCAAATAAGTCTATTATAATACAAGAGAGACCTGTTGTTCTATAAATAGCTTCGCACTTTGCGTATAAATGGTATAGAATAAGAAATTTAAATGTTTTAAAAATATTTACCATAAAACCAACACGTGTTTAGACCAATACCAGGCTTTGGATGTTCGCCTGGGTGATAATTGATGATAACCATGATGATAGTTAACACAACAGGGACGCCCCAAGAGTATAAAGCGTACCAAATGTATGGTTTCCAGCGATAGTCGGCTATAGTTGACCGCCTGCAATTCAAAATCGATATATCGATTTTACTATCTCACATAATCTATTGTAATTAGTAATTTATCTAAATACATGTTATAATATAACTTTATACATGTTAATTTACCTTATGCTTATAAGTATTTGTATCGATATTGAATTCGTCCAAAAGAAACTCGCAAGGAAAAATAAATAAACGAAGAATCCTAGAAAGACAAAAAAAATAAATTACATATATTATAAATATTCCTTTTACGTATTATTATTCAGAAAAAAATATACTCAAATATTAATTAAATGAAATCATATTTCGTAAGCGTTTGTACTCGTTTGAAGAATATCAATATATCATATTATACATAATATTTGTATTTACATTATGTAATTTACAATTGTTATTTATTGACTTTTTATGATTCACAAACCATGTAATGCAATAAACCAAAATCAATAAAATAAACCTAACATTACCTCTTACTGCACATAAAGTCATGTCCTCGTACTCCATTAACTTTAATATTGATAAGATAGCCATACCGATAGCCAAGCTCGCACAAAAGCTTATTATACTTTTGCCTTGAATGTCTCTGAAAAGCAAAATAGATATTTAAAATTTTAAAAAAAGATTATAAGTATATAAATCATTTAAGTAAGTAAGTTTAATTTTCTTGATACATTGACACGGTTTTGTCAAGTAGCAAGCGGTAGTTTTTACGTTGCATTTGCATATAGTAATATTTTTTGAAATAATATAATATGGTGATGGTATATGGTGATGGAGATACCAAATATTTGAATGATGAACTATTACTTTATTGGTCATTACTAGAAATTTGATAGCCTTTGGTCTTTTTGTCTGTCTGTCGGCCTTCTTATTGACTTAATATAATTGAATAAGAATTCATCAACTCTTTAGATCGATATATATCTAGTCCATATTGTTATTAAATCAATTGAAGAATAATATTTGACTTGGCTATTTTTATTACTTATTTAAAAGGTTGTAATACTACATTATCTAAACAATACATTCCATGAAAGCTTTAACACAAAAAGGAAACTATTTAACCAAATATAAAACATGTACCTATAACTAATAGCGATATTTTAAGTGTTGCAGTAAAATTAAAAATTAAGTAAAACTTCAAACTTTTATATTTTTATTTTTAATTAAAAATAAATTTCAAGATTATGTACATAACTTGGCACTCATTTATACATCAGACAAGTAACGTTTCTGTGAATTTCAATTCAAATCTTATTGTTTTTGGAATAATGATCCAATCAAATCATTGTATAATGTAGAATTATATTGAAACCAGTAATAAATTACGAAACAGATAAAATACAAAAATCTCGATCTAGAAAAATCTATTTTCAATGACTGATCCTTAATAAAAAAAATCCCTCCTGGGTAATCCGCCAAATATATACTTAAAAAGAAAGTGTTTTGGCTTAGATGGAATTGACTGTCACGTTATAGGACCAGATGAACCGAGAACCGTTTTAGTTTTAGGTCAGTCTATATATGTATATATTCTTTCTCTTCAGTAAAAGATGTGTGATTGATTTAGTCGATAAAATTACCTTAATTTTGGCAATGCACTGTACACAATAACTGTCAGAGTTAGAAAAATGACAGAAACTATCAAACAATATCCTAGAACGCTGTCGTCTATAATCTGTTCTTCTTCCGTTGAGCAGACCACCACAAGTCTTTCTTTAAATGTTTCAGTTTCGTTTGCGACGCAAAATCTGAAATCATAATTTATTATTTTAATCAGCTTCACGCTGTATCCTGCACACAGCAGGGTAGGCAGAGGGAACCTCGTGTTAAAACACTCCGTTCCCCACTTTCTGCCGTGCGTGATGAGTGGCAGAACTTAACGCCGCGCTTTGCCTCGACACCAGAGCGGAGAAATGGAAATATATATTTAAGTTTATATTTCATCAACCCACAATCAGTTTGCGCCACGACTGGCCTATTATAAAAATATATTATTTTAATTCATTTTTTTTTAATGTTTACATAACATTACTATACATCATAAATATTTTTTTATGATAGTAAAATAAAGGTAAGTAAAAAAGGAGTTTCTCCACAGTAGGTCACTATTACGGGGTATAAATATTTTTTTCAATTTTACGCTATAACTCGCATGTAGAGGAGTAGGCAGTGGTAAGTATTAAGACACTCCGTTCCCTACTTTCCGCTGAATTTTTTCGAGGCATTGCATGTTGAATGACGATACCCCAATAATGTCCCCGAGCGGGAATCGATCCGACCACTGTCGCGTTTATTATTGTGTCACCGTCACGTATATTACTGTTCGCATTTACATACTAACGGCCGGCAATGGCCTCTAAATATCCATGTTTATATTGTTTTATGCATAAATATGTATTATTATTTATTGTAGTTTCAGTCATTTATTAAAATAATATAGATATAATATTTTACATGTTTTCATTACAAGCAGTAATACTAAGCTGTTATTTAAAATCAAAATCAAAGGCTAGTTTGTAGTTCAAGTTCTCGGTAACAAAATTGATGCGTAGCAGTTTTCTTGACTTTAAATCAGTTTCGTATATATTACCCAAATATCAATGGGTACATGAATACATCCTAAATTTATATCTATTTATTCATTCAAATAAATTTTGAAAACGACGTTTTCAAAATTTTTATATTCACGTCTACACCTCGGAATTAATTTTTAAAATATTTTTGATTTTTAAATTGACGAATTCAATAATGAACTTTAAAACACTTTGAATTTTTATAGAATTTTTTATTTTTTTATTTTTAAAAATGTATCTTACATATCAGACTCTTATTTAATGTTAATGTTAAATATTTGACATTTTTGTGCAAGTTTAGTTAATTTATTTTGTATAGTACATTAAGTAGTCTATACTAAACATGTATTTAATTTAGAAATATTTTCTTAAATCAAAAAAGATTTATCATTTTCATAAAATTATTTTGATATTTTTCTAAATTATTAACTTCTTTTGGCATTTTTTGAAATCCTGTTAACTTTAGCGAAGCCAGAGCCTAGTAAAGACTATAACGAGTGAAACATTTTCAGTATAGGAAGAAAACCACAGCCGAGATGTAAACTTGCAGGTAAAAACATATTTGGTAGGCGTAAATCAATCACCACTGATAAGAGCAAATATAAAACTATAATGTTTTGAATAAACTAAAAAATATATAAACTTACTTGTCATTATCCACGTACGTTCGAAGTCCATTGAACTCTACAATTAGTTGTCCTTCGTCACTAACTTGGAAGTCCAAAGAGGACTTGGCCACAATATCTCTTTTCTCGCACAAAAGATCAGTTGGTGTTGTTACGTTAGTATCAATATTGGTACAGTTATAGCCGTCGTCCGAAAGAACGGTACGTGCCGGGTGACAGCACATAGCAATTTCAGGATCACTCAAAACCATACTCAAAGTCACACAAAATAATATTATAATAAATAACTTCATGTTTTATTTATTGATATGTTATACATTCACACACATTTGTATATTTATAGCTTTATATATTGTATGGGTAATATAGCTAGGTGAAACGTGCGTAGTGTAAACGACCGATCGCGACGCGGGCGCTAGCGCTTTTGAACATTTTAAGGTAGGCAGTGTAATATTCACTACAGTTCAGCATTTATGTATCCTGTGTAACGTATACGAAAGGAAATGTAAACAAACATTTATTCAGCTTCACGCTGTATCCCGCAGACCGCGGTGGAGACACCAGAGCGAAGAAATGAAAATATAAATTTAAGTAAATATTTAATTTCCTCGAGTGGGGATCGAACCCACAACCAATCGATTTTACAATCACACTTTGTGCTCGTGCACCACGACCGGTCACACAAAACACTACTTAATTATATATATTTAATTTATATAAATTATTAGCTTTTTGCGTGATTTTAGTAATATTACCACAGATCATGGGTGGCGTTTCTGGAATATTTTATAATGCCTGAATGTATTTTGTAATGTCACCCGGCAAAGTCGAAATTACTGTAAAATCTTCAGTTATTTGCCACTGAATTCTAAACCAATAACTCATAAAAATATTATAATAGATTTAAGATAAATAAAACGATTCATGTATGATGGAAAATTAAAGTTTATAAAAAATATATTGATTTGTGAATGTATAAGAACTATGAAATTATAATAATATATATTGTTACAGTTGATGACGATGCTCAAATTCTACGCTCGCTTCGAAATTAGCGATGAAACGGGAGACCCGATGACGGACAGAGATATGGCTTTACAACATTATTCAAGAATCACTTCTTTGCAGGTTATTTTTCATTTTCTGTTTCAACTTCTTTGTTTGTTTTTATGCTGTATACATAACAGATAAGGGGGAGCAAACCTGAGAACCTAGTGTTAAGGCAATCCGTTCTGCGGAACTCAACGCCACTCTTTGTCTCGTTACTAGAGCGAGGAACAGTCCCACGCTTGTGCCCCTGCGCTTTAAGCTACTGTTTAAACTTATTATAATCAATTACTTATTAAATATAGCACATATATAATAATTAATGAGTTAAAATAAAATATATTTATATTTGGTTATTATATGTAATTGTATGAATATCTTTATATTTTATAATGTACTGTATTGCAATTTGCGATCTGGTAGTCTTTATAGTGTAAAAATAAAAAAAAACTTGCTTTTATAATTTGCTATCTTTGCTATCTTATCTATATCCTTTCAGTCCAGTGCAACTTTTTATCTTTAATATAAACAAATATTAACATTTCCCCATCGTCTGACGCTGGCCTGTTAAACCTTGGCTTGGTGTGGTTGGTGGTGATTATCAAGTAACTAACGGTATTTTTACTTTATCTCTAACTTAACACAATATAATAATAATGTATTAGCTCATTAGCTGCTGTTACTGAAACTTGTTGCTTGTATTATATATATGTGTTACCTGCAATCTGTATAATTCGGTATTCTATACAATACCTCGGCAATGTATAGAATATCAAAAATGAGTAGGTTATATGTGAAAAATTATGTATTTTAATACTTTACATAGATACTCTATAAAATACCAAATACGTAGTCCCCCGGACGTCCCCCAGGAAGGCAAGAAACTTGTTGCGGCTTTTTTACTTGCTTGTATTTCATGCAAATTTCTATAGATACTTATATATGTACTAACGCCACTGCAGCTACAAATTTAATTATTTTTTTTTAAATTTAGAAGTTTCTAACCAGACCGTTTAAAAACCACTAAATCTGTTGATCGAATACAGTAATTTAGACGAAGATCTATTTATTTTACACATTGCTAGTGGAACAGCAGATACATTATACAATCCAAAAGAATTTCATTTATTATCTAGGCAATGTATGTAATGGATAATAATATATTAATTCATACATTGCCTGGACGCCCCAGGTATTCTATACATTGCCTAGGTATTGTATAAAATACCGAACTTATACAGATTGCCGGTAACATATACAGAGGTTGATAAACCGTGTTTTAATTAATGCGATATCTAATGTGTAAACTATAAATTAAATGCTAAAACAATAATTTTAATAGTTATGCTGCTGTTACATAAAATTATTATTTTTTTTATTAAAAATAAATATTTTACAATCAGGAGAGTCATTATTTGTTTCTGTTATTTTAAAATTAGATAGGGACCGGAGTGTTTTAGCACTAGGTCTTCTCTGCCTATATTGCTACTTACGGGATACAGAGTGAAACTGTTTTTTTTTTTAAATTAAATATTTGTTACAGAAAGCCGCGTTTGCGAAATTCCCAGATTTAAGATTGTTTGCACTAGCCAACGTTGCGAGTGTTGATACAAGAGAGACTTTGCAGAAACATTTTGGCAACTTGAGGTAACAAACACTTTATATACCTGGAATTAGTAATATCTACATTTTAATTTATATATATACCTTATAATTTATTGGCCGAATATATAAACACGTTTAATATTTAAATATAAGAATATTTGAATATAAGAAATAATAGTAAAATTTTAAGAAATAATAACTATAAGATTTTTTGTTTATTTTTAAGCGATACAGCGTTACGAGCTATAGCAACATATTTAAACCTAGTACCACCTGAAGGCAAAGAGGATGAAGCGTCATGGCATCGACTGGACAAAATCTTTTTAAAAGAACTTCTAGTGAGTACAATTTATAGTTATGTAAGCAAATTATATTTTTATTGATTTATTAATAATTAATTAACATTATTCTTCTTGATAATACCTAGCATTATTACTCTCATCTGTTTTTTTACGCTTGCTTTCTGTTCAACTTCCCACGATGGAACGCGTCGCCCAGGGAAACTTCTTAGTTTGTTAACTATATTAACTAAATTTAAAAACATTACATAGAGATATGTCTGGTACGACAATGCGGCGTTAAGCTCTGTCACATAATACACAATGTCGTTAATATTAAACAAAAATAGGAAACTTATTTCTTCTAACATAAGGGTTTATTCTCTCAATCCTTTGCTTGCTTACATTTATATGAAAACATTTTTTTTAGATATCTCGACATGAACGTCGAATATCTCAGTTGGAGGAGTTAAACTCAATGCCTCTTTACCCAACTGAAGACATTATTTGGGATGAGAACGTGGTCCCTACGGAGATTTATAGTGGAGAAAACTGTCTAGCATTGCCAAAATTGAATCTACAGTTCTTAACGCTGCATGATTACTTGTTGAGGAATTTTAATCTGTTCCGTTTGGAGAGTACATGTGAGTATAATTTATTATTATATTTAGTTTATCAAAAAAAACTTGATAATATTATAACAATTATACTGTTTTTCCATTTTGTTATATTCTAAAGACTAAATAGACTTCTTCCACTGAAAGGGGTTCTCAAACTCTGGATCTAAGCGAACGAATTTTTTTTGAAGTAATAATAAATTTTCTCATATATTTTCCACGCACAGACACTGATCCGTTACAATTTTATTATAACTATAGATATAGATATCGATAGGTGTACCGTAGAATATAATATTTCTATTTGAATCATATGCGTAATATACCAGAACGGGACCGCACCCATTAGTTTCTATAGAATAATAGTGTTGACTATGCGCGACAGTGCTGTGAATGAGGTTTTCAATGATAGCATTTAGTGATTTCATGCTTCGTATTTGAAGGTACTTAATAATTGCTCTGATTGATGGTTGCCATTTCTTAGAAACGTTTAGTTCTGAATCAGTTCTTCCTCTTATATACTTATAATTAATTTGACATTGAAGATTAGATTTTTCAGGGCAGTCTATTTTTTTAAATCTATTTTTTTTGTTACATACTTAAATATGCAATATTTGATGTTGATAAATCGATAACCGACTGTAATGTTTGGAAATTTAGAAAACCCTTTTTACTTTTTGATTAATACTAAAGGTGGGAAAGTTATCAGCTGATGGCGTTTTTATATAGAATTAGCTTATTTTCGATATTAACAGCTTCCCAGATTTAAATGAGAGGCTGAACTCGAGAATCTGAATGTTTGCGTGAGACACCGATCACCCAAAACATAGCTTACACTATATTTATAGTAAACAACTCATTTAATGTATTTATACTTAAATTAGGAGGATGTTGCTGATAAGACGGTCTTGAAAATATTTACGAAAGCTTATCTAACAGTTCACGTTTAATTGCCACTAGCGATAATAATAAATTTGAAGTATGCTATTATATGCGTATCTAAATTATTTCTCACGTTTTAATAATTGAGTCTTTTTTTTCAACTTAGATGAAATTCGTCAGGATATTGAAGATGCGGTTTATAGGCTGGCACCATGGTAAGTGTATATTTAACTTTTTTTGCTAAGACAAATCTAATCAAATTATATCTATGAGACCGTTGTGGCACAGCATCACTCCGTCTTACGGTAAACGCTACGGTTGTTGGTTATATTCCCACTCGGAGAAATGGATAATTTTTATTTCCTCCCTCTAGTAAGATGACAAAGCCCCCCGGTGATTTCCTCCACTCAAAACAATGCGGGTAGAAGGTGAGGAACTGAGTATATTAACACTCTGCTAGGTTCTCTTTGTCCATCCTGCAGTACGTGTATCTTCTAATTCTTTGGGTTCCTCTTCAATCCTAAAGTTTGGCCGTTAGCTTTCCGAACTCTACTCCGTCCAATGCTAGATGGAATTGATGTTCCACGGTTTTGATACTGGTCCATTCTCTATTCAGCCATGACTTTTTCCTTCGTCCAACAACCTTTTGCCGCCCTCTTTACCCATAATAATGAGCTGGAGCAAACCGTATCTATCATACCTCAGAACATGATCTAGGTATTCTATTTTGCGCTTTTTGATGGTTTGCAACAGTTATCGGGGCATGTTGATACTCTGGAGATCGATTTCGTTGCGAATCTTCTGCGTCCAACTAACGCGAAGCACGAGGCGGAAGCACCATATCTCGAACGCTACTAAGCGTTTTATGATGTCTTTTAGGGTCCATGCCTCGCATTAGTACAAAACAGTAAAGAGCATTGGAGAATTCTGAACTTTATATGTAATTTTCGGCAACACAAGACTTTTGTCATTACATTAAATGAAGCACGAGTAATTCCTATCCGGGTTTTAATTTCTTGGCCAGAATAAATTAGAACCCATAATCCTGAACTCCGAGTCTTGTTAGGTCTGGATTATATGGGTATCTATAGTTATCTGTGACTGATATCTATATATATAAAAGGACATGTACTTGACTGACTGAGGTAAGACGCACGCACAGCCGTAACCGCTGTGCGTAGAAACGTGAAATTTAGACAGATGTTTATTTTCATAATCTAGACATCCATTAAGAATTTTTAAAATTTTAACCCAAAACAAATGAAATAGGAGTTGAAAGTTTGTATGGATTTTTTTAAAAATCGGCATCGATTTTTATAAAATTTGAAATTCAGACTCTTAAAAACTTTTCATTGGACTCGTGTTTCATAGTTTTTGAGAATTCACCCCCTAAGGGTGCAAATAAGGGGTTGAAAGTTTGTATGGAAAAATCTTTAAATCGCCACCGATTTTTATAAAAAATTAAATTTAGACTGTTAAAAATATTTTATTGAACACGTTTTTCGTAGTTTTTTTAGAATTCACCTGTAAGGGTGCAAAAAAGCGGGCGAAGCCGCGCGCGTCCTTTAGTCTATTATATTAGAAATTATTTTCCATCATATTGTTTTAATACAGGCATGCTGAAGACGGTAGTGTATATTTCGGTGGTTGGGCTCG
>JAATLQ010028694.1:77288-128044 GCA_013421005.1 Heliconius erato x Heliconius himera | reverse complement strand
CCAATACAAAGTTTCGCCGTTGTTGAGGTGGCGAAACCTAATATAGGAGAAAAAGCACCGTCAAGAGTACGAGCTGATGTTACTGTCACTTTGAGTGTAAAAAATGAGATTAAACAGGAATGGGAAAGTCTCAGGAAACACGATGTTTGTTTCTTGGTAACCGTACGCCCAAATCAAGGAATAGGTAAGAGTTTGTATGAGATATTATAGTTACTTCATTATACAGATAATACATAAATTAACAAAAAGTGTTTTTATTCTTTTTTTTTCATCTTTGGGAAAAATGTGGATTCTTTGATGATGCACTTTTGAAGCGGTGATGAAGACGCTTTTTTAATTATATATACTTTGAGCTTTTTTTTGTTTATGCATACATTGCATACAATTGACGTGTTTGTGGCCAATTACCATATGTTTATTAGAATATTTATTTTCTTAATTACTAATTCACTACGATTAAAATTTTCCTGGTCACAATTCTTGTAACATTTATTAAAGTGAATCAATATTTTCAAACTTATTGGAAAATGTGCCCGTCTGTAATTCGAGGATATACGTAGGTATCTATATCCTCAAGCAAATAGACTACGTCAAAAATATTCTATTGTTTAAATTTTAGCCGTGATCCAGTCGCATAAACGTGAGATTTTAAACGCGACAGGTTGGGGTAAATGAAGTATTTTTTTTTCTTTTCTTCGCTCTCGTAACCAGGCAAAGCGCGGCGTCGAGTTCCGCCACTCAACACACGTATTGTGTGTTGAGTGGCGGAACTCCAAAATTTGGCCGAAAGTTCGAAACGGAAGTGTCTTAACTTAGAACTAACTAAAAAATTAAACAACACTTAAATTAAATTCTTTTGCCTAGGAACAAAATATGATTACAAAAAAAGCATGGTAGAACAAGCGGGTATTATATACGTAAGGGGATGCGAAGTCGAGGGTATGTTAGACGCATCAGGAAGAGTTATAGAGGAAGGTCCAGAACCAAGGCCTGAGTTGGATGGAGATTCAAGAACTTTCAGGCTACTCCTGGATCCAAATCAGTACAGATTAGACTTGGATAGAGCTAGCAAAGGGAAAGAAGTAAGTATTTTCTATTATTTGATACTCTTTTTTTAGCTATAGCTGTCTATCTCTTAATCGTAATTGTAATACGTTTGTTTAAAAATTTGCATTCATGATGAAATTACAGTATATTCGTGGCATGATCTGTTATCCTTACCAAGAAGACTACAGTATCCATAAAATACTTTTTAAGGTGTTCTTTATATATTTTGTTCTGAACAATTACTTTTAAGTTCTCTATTTCGAATTATATATATATTAGTAAATATCGAGCATATATAAACGTACAGTGATGAATGGCGGTCCACACCGCAAATTATCTAATAGGAACGGGAAAACCTTTATTCCTCCGCGTGAATTTGGACTCATAACAATTAATTATCGTCAACACTACGTCATACGTAGTGATTTAAATACGAATTCAAACCAATATGGACTCAATGAGATTTAGGGTTTATATTTTAATCTGTGGCTTTCTGACATTTAAGGAACAATGCCAATACTGTATTTAGTTTGACAGGCAAAAATAAATAACTCCTTTTATAGGCGTAAGTGATATAAGCGCGCAATACTCAGCTTCAACTCAATGACGTCACCGTTGATGTTGACGTAATCGAGGCTTGTTCTGTACCGAGACACAATAATCAATTAGCTAATATATAATGGATAAACCTAAACATTTATGAGGCCAGTCGTGGCGCGGGGGCACGAAGTGTGACTGTAAAACCGACTGGTTATGGGTTCGATCCCCACTCGAGGAGTTGAAATATTTACTTAAATTTATATTTCCGTTTCTTCGCGTTGAGTTCTGTGGCAGAAAGTGGGAAACGGAGTGTCTTGACACTAGGTTCCCTCTGCCTACCCTGCTGTGTGCGGGATACATCGTGAAGCTGATTTATTTGATTTATTTATTTATTCTAAACATTTATGTATGCGTGTACGCAATCATTCATAATATATGTTAATGAAACGCCCATTTTTATTATCTAATGTATAATTTATTATTGTATTGATTCTTTCTTAATTTGGCCACAGTGGCGCTATGTGTCACCATGGGACTGTAAGCTCAATGGTTAGTGGTTCGATTTCCACTCGGGAAATAAATTATATTCATATTCTCGCTCTAGACTGGAACACACCTCACAATGTCTTGAATTCGAGCGGAAAGTGGAGAATGAAAGTCCGGATAGTAGGTTTTTGTTTTCTCTTCTTTATGGGTACGGACGGACGGGAATTTAGGAATATATGATTTTAGAATTTTTATTCTTTGGTCTATAAAGTCTAACTTGAGGACAACAAGGACATTTCACCCGTACCGTATACATATAGGCAAAATATTATAGAACGCGAAGCTGAAGCTGATTCTTAATTATTTTATTAAAGTTGGTAGCAAAAGACTAGTTTCGTCATTATTTGTCAGTGCAATATACAAAATAAAAAAGCTATGATATCGATTGTATAATACTATTTGTTCCAGTTTTTTTATTAGTTTCACGCTGTATCCTGCAGACCGCAGAGTAGGCAGAGGGAACCTAGTAGACACCCCGTTCCTCACTTTCCGCCGAATTCTGGAAGCATTGCGTGCTGAGTGGCGGAACTTCGCCTCGACACCAGAGCGAAGAAATTGGAAATATAAATTTAAATAAATATTTCCTCGAGTGGAAATCGAACCCTATATATTTCTGTTTAGTTTTTCGATTTTATTTGTTGATAAGATTCGATATTTACCGATTGAGATACATACATAGCCATCTGGCGACCAGTTGGCGCTTGCATTACCATCCACTGTTTTTATTTAAATTGTTATTGTTTAATTTTAGATATACTGTTAAGAATAAGAAAACCCTTCTCATAATAAGATTATACTAGATATATCAATTCAACTGTTTTTTTAATTTATTTTATAAAATAATAAAAATACTTCTGAAGCATTTCAAAACAATATTTATAATATAAGGATTATGAATATTAATTTCTTATTTGTTTATCGTGACGCAGAAAAAGAAATACTTTTTTAATATTAACATATTCTTCAAATATATATTCTCAATAATTAATATATTATGCTGTTTTGTGCAACCTAATATTTTTTTACAATTTTTATGTAAAACAAAAAGGTTAACCATTTCTTCTTTTTTACATTAAGAGATTACGGAATCGCAACAGCATCTGCCAGCTAAATTTATCGGCAGTTGGAAAATACGTCGATAAAACACTCTCGAGTCTATTTATTACACGTGGTTCCAAAAAATGTTTATGTTTCCAGAGAGTACTTAAAAATGCCTAGTCAAGGTCAATATATCAAACTTTGTTTATTAATAAACCACCGCCGATCTCAGCGGTGTTCTAAGAAATCCTACTTGTGAAAATCTCGTGGTCCATTCTGTAAACAGCGTCTTTCCTTCCTGTCTTCTCTTTTTATCTCTGATTTTTTCCCCCTTCTCGTAATCTCTTCGAATTTATATCAATGAACTATATATATATTTTTTTAAATATATATAATTCGCGGCGTTGAGTTCTGCCACTCAACACACAATGCCACCAGAATTCAGCAGAAAGTGGGGAACAGAGTGTCTTAACACTAGGTTCCCTCTGCCTACCCTGCTCTTGACCCCAGAACTGTCTGGTACCTACCCCAGAAATGTTACTACAACAAACAAAATTTGGCCTGAAAAATTAAAAAAAAAACAACATTTACAAGAACATAATCTGTTGAAAGCTAAAGTCCAGGCCCCTCCCCCAGAAAATATCTCTAGATATAGATTCTCTAATGTTTGTATCTACTAACTATACTATAATTTTTTATCGAGATAAATATATGTTGTGTAATTAGAGCGAATTTTTAATATTCCTACTGCGTAACTGCTTTTGTATGAATATTCAATTGAGTCTCTGATGAGACCGACTGAACGCAATTGTGATGAGTTCAAATCCCAATGGGGGATATATTTTATTATATACGTAGGTGCAGCGTAGGGCCTATATACTATGCAAAATTGGTGGAAACTAGGAAACCATTTAATAGGACGGTTCTGGGTTTGATTTCTACTTCGAGGAAATGAAGTATTTAATATTTCCATTTTCTTCGCTCTGGTGTCGAGGCAAAGTCCCACGTTGAGTTCCGCCACTCAACACGTAATGCCTCAAAAATTCGGCAGAAAGTGGGGGGGGGGGATGGGGGGCGAGCCTAGAGTCTAACCTGCAATATAATATTTTTTTTATTACATAGGATGTATACGAAACTTTCAATATTGTGATGCGTCGAAAACCCAAAGAGAATAATTTTAAAGCGGTTTTGGAGACAATCAGAGAACTGATGAACACAGAGTGCGTGGTTCCAGAATGGTTACACGATATCGTTTTAGGATACGGCGATCCTGGACAAGCACATTATACCAGGTATGATCCTTATACCAATATGCTTATTTTAATTAAAACTGTTATTTATTATTTTAATTGAAAATTAAATTATTTATAACTAATATTTTTTATTGGTACAGAATGCCAAATGAAATCCCCGCCTTGGATTTCAATGATACTTTCCTGGATATGGAACATTTACGCAATAGTTTCCCGGGCTATGAGATTAAAGTTCAAACAGATGATCCTAGAAAACTGGTGCGACCGTTCAAGTAAGTTATTATGTATATATTTTAATTAATTTGGTTTTGATTTATTTTTTTTTATTTCTACACATAATAGTCGTCGCAGTCGCAGGGGCACAAACGCGTCTCTAAGCGAAGATGGGGGGTTCGATTTCCACTCGGGGAAATGATATATTTAATATGTTCATTTCCTCGCTCTGATAAAGACTCAAAGAACGACATTGAGTTCCGCCACTCAACACATAATGCATAAGGAGTTCGGCTAATTAAACCGAAAGTATCTTCAACTTAACACTAGGTTCCCTCTGGCTACTCTAAGTGGGTTCCAGCTTGAAGCTGAAAAAAAAAGTTTAATCAATCAATATCAATTTGGAATTTATAAATAAAATTTTGTGGCTTCTTTGGCTTAAATTTATGTCTCTAGGCATATGTTTTGCTGTAGTAGTTGGTATGCTCGGTACATATCTTGGTGTCTTATCGGCATATTTATGCAAAGTAATTTAAAATTTATTATCTACTAATAAAGGTTTGAACGAATAACTAAACGCTTTTAAGAACACGTAGAAAATATGTCTAACTAGTCATATTATATTTTTATTTTAATGTCATTTCTAAAGTTATGTAAACAGGTTTTTTTTTACCTAACAAAAGATAAGGGATCTTGTGTCCATAGTGTACAATATTATTAAAAAAAAATATTTAAAATCCATAAATCGATTTGATTTAAAAAATAAAATATATTAAAAACAGGTTAACCTTCGAGAACGTAGTACGTAAACAAGAGTTGGGGGACAGCGCCATGGACGACGACGAACCGGGCAAAGTGATAACGGTACAACCGCATGTGCAACCGAAACGGGGACCTTATCTGTATAATGAACCGAAAAAGTAAGTAACTGTAATTCTTTTTTTTTTCCTCTAAATTTTATATTAGCTTTTCCGCGCTCTGGTGACTAGCAATGCATCTAGAGATCACCGGAAAGTGGAGGACGAAAGTGTCCTAATGGGAACGGAGTATATTAACACTAGGTTCTCAGGTTCCCTCTGCCTACCCTGCTATATGTGGGATACAATGTGAAGCTAAAAATTTTTTAAAACAGAATATTTGTATTAACAAACACATTTCCGACTGTACCACTGTAAGTGTTTGATCATTAGATGACAACATCAATTGCGTTAGTTAAATCTGATTTCAACTAGGGTAAATATTAATATTTTTAAATATAAGATAAAATAAATATATAAAAAATCAGAGACAGACATATTATTTATATCTTTTGTAAAAAGACTATATCAATTTTTACACATTTTTACATATTATAAGCGCATATAATGAAGAAAAAACGACTAAGAAACAAAAATTTTACCCTTAACTCTTACTCTTACTTACTTCTATGAACTGCTATTAAATAATGTTCTGCTATTAAATAATGTTTGGTCATTTTAAAATATTCAATGATTGAGTTCCGCCACTCAACACGCAATGCCTCCAGAGCTCGTCGGAAAATGGGAAACGGACTGTCTTAACACTAGGTTCACTCTGTCTATCCTGCTATGTGCGGGATACAGCGTGAAGCTGTATTTTTTATTTTATCGTCAATTTAAAATATTAAAATCAATGGTTTGATTGTGTTTAGTTTAGTTTTAAAGATGTATATTAATATTTTGTACTTTTATTTAGGCTAGTTAGAGACAACTAGTGCAATTTTTTTCTATTTTAACTTATTAAACTCTTATTTGTACCTACTATATGTATAAATTTTACCCTAGTTGGAAATCGAACCCACAACCATGGCTTTCAAATAATTTCGTATTATTTGAAAGCCATGTTGTATTAGCGATCAACTTTAAATTAACTTTATATTTGGTTTTTAGAAACAATATCCTATTCACACCGACGCAAGTTGAAGCCATACGATCGGGAATGCAGCCGGGACTCACCTTAGTAGTGGGACCGCCCGGGACAGGTTTGTTGTTATCTTTTTATCTCACATATTTTCCGTATAAAGATAGAGAGAAAAAACTTCTTGTAGCATCTTTCCATTCTATCGCATAATAAATCCCAAATCTAATCGATTTGCAGAAATTTATATTATTTTTTGGGAGATATACACTATTTCATAAATTTTTAAAATATTGAAATAAAATTTTGAAAATTAATATATTTGATTCCAAAATGTATAATACTTTGTATTAAAATCAGCTTCACGCAGTATCCCGCACTCAGAAGGGTAGACAGAGTTAACCTAGTGTTAAGACACTCCGTTCCCCACTTTCCGCCAAGTTCTGGAGCGCGGGCTTTGCGGACTCAGAGCGAAAAATGAAAATATAAATGTAAATAAATATTTCTTTTCCTTGTGTGGGGATCGAACCCACAACCTATCGATTTTACAGTCACACTTTGCGCCCCTGCGCCACGACTGGCCTCAAGTGATGCTTTTTTTTTAATAACACAATAAATGATTAAAAATAGATGAAATGTTTTATTCGACGATTCTGATGCCTAGTTAGTGACCGCCCAGTTCCATTAGTAATCAACACTCGAGAGTTAAAGATAATAAAAGCTTTTATAGCATAATTAAACGGCTGTCACATAACTCATTTAAGTAGACAATATATATTCTTTGAAGCGTGTCGGTTATAGCCAATTTTTAAATGTTTTAAAAGGCCAGTAGGCACAAAGTGTGACTGTAAAATCGACTGGCTGTGGATTCGATCCACATACGAGGAGATGAAATATTTATTTACATTTATATTTTCATTTTTTCGCTCTGGTGTCGATTCAAAGCACGGCGTTGAGTTCCGCCACTCAACACGCAATTCCTTCAAAGTGGGGAACGGAGTATCTTAACACTATATTCTCTCTACCTACCCTGCTGTGTTCGGGATACAGCGTGAAGCTGATTTTAAAGTGTTTTTTTATTCTCGAGACATGTTCTCTTGTTCCTTGCGAAGTATGACCACACCCGACGTCTTGCTGGCGCTTCTTGCATGATAATCAAACATATTTGTATATTCATGCATAATTTTAATTTAATAGGCTTGTTGTGTCTGGAGAAAAAAACGACAATCTACGAATATTGAAGGATGTGACAGAAATATAAACTTAAATAGGTCATGCCTTAGTAAGAAATGATACAACGGAAGTTTCGATACTAACTCGTTATCGGCTGTAAAGTATCGATACTTACTTTTTTGTAATCGATACGGTGATATAAGTTTTGTAAGAATTTTCTTAAAAAATGACCATTTTTCTAGTGTAACAGTACTTTTTCTAAGTTTTTCTAAGAAAAACGCTTTTTAATAATCCATGAACGAACGCTACTTGTTGGAAAAGTGTAACCCACTTCAATTTTCACATTACATTTCGTTTTCGATAATACAATACGATACGAAGGTCTTATACCTTTGACCGACACCTACCATTTTAATGTATCGATACAAAAAAACGCTTGAAAAAAATACTTGAAAGAATGTATCGAGTAAGTTTTTACTACAATCGATTCATCGCTAAACATACCGTATGTTTATTCATTTAATATGTAATTCTACTATATGAGGCTATACTATTATCAAAATATTATTTATTCAATGATTGCAAGTATTCTTGAATCGTCAAGCTATATAAATATATAAATAGTTTCAGTTTTATAGGGAGCTATCACCGATTCCAAAGGTAGTTTTGCTGAAAAAAACCGGTGAGGAAATGAACAGTTGTATATAGCAATTTAATTAAAAAAATCTGTGAACACATAAAATACTTTGATTAATAGAATTTTATTATATATATTTGAATAGTGTAATTAAGAGTTGTGTTGACAACTTTCACGCTAATAACATTTTCACGCTAAAGTAGTTTCACGCTGTATCCCACACATAGCAGGGTAGGCAGAGGGAACCTGGGATCCTCTTGTTGTCCTCACACCGGTCCTATTAAGACTTTTCCGTTCCTCATTTCCCGCCTAGGCATTGCGTATAAAGTGGCGGAAATCAATGCCATGCTTTACCTCCTTACCAGAGTGAGGAAATTAAAATATTAAATAAGTAGTAATCGAACTGACAACTATGAGGACTACAGTAACACGATGGCCTAGTGGTGGTGCAATCTTATGTAAAAAAAGATAAATATCCACTGTCGCTCCGTCATTCAACTTCCGGTGATTATGCTGAATCACATCAGGGAAACACCTATACAATATGTCAGTAATTTAAAATTATCTCATTAAGTGGAAGTGGAATTTGATCCCTTACTCATCAGGAATTTGTTAGCGAAATTTATTTGTACATATACGTATATGGTGTGTGATTAGAGGTCACGGTGCATTAGACTTAGTCTTTAAATGTAAAGAAATCAAAAGTCATAGTCATAGGTCTTTGTTATATTTAAAATTTCTATCTATGTTGTTCGAAATACACCAAAAATCCCTCGAAATTTTGTTCAGAGTTTATTAAAAAATTTATAAGAAAATGTTTTTTTTTTTCAAACGTGCTCTTCAGATGCAAATGGAAACAAAAATAATGTTATACTTGAATATTCCTTTTGCATATGCAAATCTGTAATGTATAATTTTTTGCATGTTAAGTAACACTTAGCATCTTAAGTGAACTAAGCTAACTATATATATAGCCTGGCAAATGGAAAAATAAAAAATAATAATATTATCATCGAGTAAAAATATGAATACAATAGCACGTTTAAATACGAAAGGGAAGAAAGCCGTTTTGCAGTGTAGGTAATTTTAATTCAAAAATATATTCATTTCTCTAGTTCTGTAAAATAATTTTTTGTTTTTTGGATTCCGTCAGTGGATTTATAGAGGATAATTTGAAAAAAAAAAGTAAGTGTAGGTCGAATTCGTACAACAAGGGTTCCGTACCAATTTCAAGATTGTAGACCAACGTATCTTTTACTTATCTTAACTTAGAAGCTTCAATTTTTGTTGTGTTTCAACAGACTATAAGTTGAAGTTGAAGAGTTCAATATTTGATATCCTTGCGATCCCGAGCTAAATTACCTTGTATCTTGAAAAATGGATGTAAGGACAACAAGGCGATCCTTTAAATACACCTTTTCAAGTGCGGAACCCTAATAACAGAGTTACGTTATATCAAGTTCTCTCGACAAAAGCTGTTATGTTAACGCACCATATGCGGGGTTATGTATAAAAATAAAAAAGGCGAAGAAAATAAAAGACGGTCTTACATGGGCTCGTAACCTGATCCTGTAGAATAAAGTATAATGTGTATATTGTACTTACTTACATTCAATAATATTATTAAACGGATGCGATAAGATTTTGAATCTTCAGTTCTTGCTCAATTCACATTATTTACATTCTACATAGTATGTTATTTTACAAAAAAAAATCATAAAATTTATTGTTTTTTGATTTAACATTGTTGCGGTTCCAAGCATATTAGATGCATATGCTACATACATATTTATAAATAGGATATTTTTTGAGGCCAGTCGTGGCGCAGAGGCACGAAGTGTGACTGTAAAATCGACTGGTTGTGAGTTCGATCCCCACTTGAGGAAATTAAATATTTATTTATATTTATATTTTCATTTCTTAGCTCTGGTGTCGACGCAAAACGCGGCTCTGAGTTCCGCCACTCAACACGCAATGCCTCCAGAACACGATGCAAAGTGGGGAACAGAGTGTCTTAACACTAGGTTCCCTCTGCCTACCCTGCTGTGTGCGGGATACAACGTAAAGCTGATTTGATTTGATAGGATTTTAACTGGTCGGGATAAGATGAAGCTTGGCCGTAAATTCCAACATCACTTTTTTCTTATTTCACCCTTACAAAGACTGACAGCAGTATGGGTCAGATAAAAAAAAACGCTACGGCTGTAATGGAAACGTTTATACTCCGAAATAGCTCATTAAGTTGATCAAGTCTTCGGTATTATAAGCGTTCTGAGTTTTTTTTTTGACAAAAGTACTTCTATACCTTATTCCGCTAAATATTTAGCAATTTAAATAACATATAGTGTTAAGAATAGTAAAATAATAAATCACACAATTAATCAGCTAAAAAAAATTGAGGCCAGTCGTGGTGCAGGGGCACAAAGCGTGACTGTAAACGCGACTGGTTGTGGGTTTGATCTCCACTCGAGGAAATGACATATTTATTTACATTGATATTTCCATTTCTTCGGTCTAGTGTAGAAGCAAAGTGCAGCGTTAGATTCCGCCACATAGCACGCAATGCCTCCAGAATTTGACGGTAAGTGGGGAACGGAGTGTTTTAACACTGTGTCCCCTCTGCCTACTATGCTGTGTGCGGAATACACCGTGAAGATGATTTTTTTTTAAATTGTATATTAATTATTGAATTTTAGGTAAAACCGACGTAGCAGTACAAATAATATCGAACCTGTATCACAATTTCCCGTGGCAGCGTACACTAGTCGTTACTCACAGTAATCAGGCACTCAACCAGCTGTTCGAGAAAGTGGCTGAGCTGGACGTGGACGAACGCCATCTCCTACGTCTTGGTCACGGAGAGGAATCTTTACAGACAGACAAAGATTTTTCGAGGTTTGTGCATATATAGTTACTTCACAACTCGTAGTAAATGAGATGCAATGTAAATAGAGAAATTAAATATCTTCGATTCATGCTATTTTGTATAAAGAACCTTTTTAAAGGTAACTTGGTGAATATTTACTTATAACCGATGTCAATATTGCATTGACTTTTAATAAAATTTGAGTACTGTTACCCACTATTTTTAAATATGAAATGAACTGCATACATTTATAGGTTGCAACGATAATATACATAGCAACCATATCATAACTAGCATAATTGCTTTTTCTGAGTGTTGCAATAGATAAAATTTTCTTTATTTCACATATTGATATATTTTTATTACGTTTTGTGTGTTTGTGTTATTTAATTTAAATCATTGTTTTTTTTTTATTTGAAAGAAAACAATTTTTATCTGTATTTGTTTAGGTTTTCTATTTATTATACTATCATATATATGTATGTCGTCCACGCTTTGTAAGAATAATTCTTGATGAGATATAATCATTCATCAGATTTCTGTCTAGAGCTAGACTGAAATCATTTTTTTCTATGATCATATTTCTTACAATAACCCTATGCACAATTACTATTAGATACGGGCGAGTGAACTACGTGCTATCAAAGAGACTGGAGCTACTGGAGCACGTGTCGCGACTCCAGCGCACCCTCGCGGTGGGGGGCGACGCGGGCGCCACCTGCGAGCTGGCGCACCACTTCCACGTCTACCACGTCAGGCCGAGGTGGCGGACGTTCACTAGGATATGTGAAAAAGACGAGGTGAGGGTATAGGAGATAAGTTACAGTAGGTAAGCCCTACGGATTCGTAGCCGCCCTGAAGTTAGCTGTAGATGACTTGCTCAGGACTACATTTTAGGATGCTTCTTTTTTTTCTTCAGATTCACGCTGTATCCCGCAGGTAGCAAGATAGGCAGAAGAAGCCTGTTAATACAGTTAGCTCCCTATTTTCCGCCGAAATCTGGAGACATAGCGCGTTCTTACTTTTCATTTATTTGCCTTCCGAGGGAGCCATGTGCAAAAGTTAACATCAGGGCAGCCACGCCTGCGACTCGTTGCCGTACTGCAATCAAAGTTTTTCTTTACGTATCGTAACTTATCACTTGTTGATATCATCACACTGTTTATCACTGCAAACGCGATGGTTGTGGTTCGATTTCCACTCAGGGATATATTAAAATTATTTTCCTTTCCTCGTTCGTAATTGACGGTGTTGAGTTTCGCATTACCTTTGATTACCATTTCTCAGGCACGGGAAAAGGCGTGAAGATGCTTAAACCAATTTTATGTTTAATATTAAAGCATTAGGTAGAGTTTAAAAACTTTAAAAATTTGCGCAATATGTTCAGAAACCAAGCACTGGCAAATGACCGTTAAATTTGTGTTACACTACTTCTATTTCTGGATTAAGTGTATGAAAAGTCGTTACGCACATACGTAGGAATTCACTCTTTAGAGTTTATATTTAGTTTTATATGTTTCTTGAAAACACAGTTAAACTTATAGCTCAAGATCCCAGGGCCCACAGACCTACGTTGTTTTAGCAAAACTGAAATTTTGAGGACTATTCATCTAACATGTAGTTAAGTCAGCACGTGTACTCACTAACTTGAAAGTGGGGCTCCCCCACTTTCCGTTGAATTGTTTAAATAATTTATATATAAATTAAAATATTAAATTGCCCCGAGTGGGAATCGAACGCACAACCGTCGCGTTCACAGTGACACGCTTATGCCACTGCGCCACAATTGCATCAATATGGAGTTAAATATAAATAATAATATTTGTTTTCTATCTGGCAGAGCAAGTCTATAGAAATAATTAGTAAGGAGTTCCCGTTTCATGAATTCTTCGACGATGCCCCCAAACCGTTGTTCCCTGGAAAATCTTATGAGCAGGACATGGAAATTGCAAAGAGCTGTTACAGGTAAGTTCATTATTTTACATGGTGGAATGTATTACCGGTATTTTACCGGTAGTTCACCAGTTAAAAAAATCAAGAAATATATATTTTCTACAATTATCTAAAGTTTCGGTCTTAAAGTCTCTAGAGATCCATCCTAAACATTTTGAATTAATATTATACTATATTGTATTGTTTCGTTTATATTCTAATTTTTTTTTTACTTATGAAACATTCTAATGTTTAAATAAATTTATCAACTAAATAAATATTTATATTTAGTTCATTAATCAATTTATTTATTTTTTATGATTATATAATATAAAGACGTCATACACTACTTAATGTTTTAGTTTTTTGTTAATGTCTAAGACTTTTTTAACATTTTTTTTCTCTATCACTCCCATGATCTCAAAAATAAATATAACTGTAGGTACATAGATCACATTTTCGAAGAACTAGAAGAATTCAGAGCCTTCGAGCTGTTGAGGTCTGGTCTAGACCGATCCAAGTATCTGCTGGTGAAGGAGGCCAAAATCATCGCCATGACTTGTACTCACGCGGCCCTAAAACGGTCTGAACTTGTGGAAATGGGTATGAATAAATTAAATAATTTTTAAAAGAAAAATATTTTTTTTTAGCTTCCATAGGGAGTCTAGTGTTAAGACATTGCGTTCCCCATGCACCGCCCAATTTTCGAGACATTGCGTTGTGTCATTGAACTCAATGTTTCACTTTGTCTACTTAGGAGAACAAGGAAATTTTAATATTTCTTTCTCCTAACTAGTAGTAGGGAATTGAACTCACAACTGTTATATTTACAGTAAGACGCTGTATTGTTGCACTTCGACGGTCTTAATACTATTTAAATTATATCACACTGCATAAGTGTATTTTAAAAAACTTTCTGAAATGTAAACTATCATCGGAGATCTACACTATTTTATATAAAATTTTGTTTCTTTAAGAATTTTACTGTACAAAGAATAAATTAATCTTATTTCAAAACTTGTTTCTTGGTTAGTTGGCGTAGTTAACAAAAAAGTAAACTTAGCATTTTCTTCGAATTAATTAATATTTTTGAATCTCATGTAACATTAAAAATCCATACAGGTTTCAAATACGACAACATACTAATGGAAGAATCGGCTCAAATCCTAGAAATTGAGACTTTTATTCCACTTTTGCTTCAAAACCCTCAAGACGGCCGATCGCGTTTAAAACGTTGGATAATGATAGGGGATCACCATCAGCTACCGCCGGTGGTGAAGAACATGGCCTTCCAGAAGTATTGCAATATGGAACAAAGTCTTTTCACCAGGATGGTTAGACTTGGAGTTCCCTATGTGGAACTAGATGCCCAGGGTCGTGCGAGACCCACGTGAGTAAAATTTTTATTTTTTATTATTTATTCAGCGTTCATCGTAAAAGAGGGGATGAAGATCGTTTATTTTACGTGGGTATCGACCCATACCCACTCCCGTCCCAAATTAGACGTCATTGAACTGCTCTTATGGCCTAAATAATTTCTTTTAACCTTTGTATATAATCAAATGTTATATTTATTTTATTTGATCTTTTACATTTTTTGTCGTATTTTTTACATATGTACATTTCTTTGTATGTTGATTACTCATTAGTTAATTATGTTTCTGTCTTTGTTCAGAAATCTTAACCACATCTTATCTTGTCAAGAAATGAGTCACGTGCATACTCGTATAACAGCCTAGTAACCTAGTATCATAAATTAAAGATAAAAAAATAAAATTAAAAATATTTAAAAAATTCAAACTAAATTCAACTCAACAGTGAATTAATTAATTTGATTGACCTTTTTCTTGCAAAATGATTAAAAAAATTAATAAATACAATCGTTGTTGCAATTATTTCATTGTTCGAATATTTTTTATTTTATTAGAGAATTCTTTCATGAAAGTGAACATTGCAATGTGTGGAATGGATACCCATTCCACACATAACATATATACTTAACATACTCGTACTTAAAAGAAAAAATACATAAATAAGAAGGCGCCACTGTCAACCATATCATCATAATGTTTGTTCTATTTTGAAAGGACAATAGTAAAATAACACATAACAATGTGGCAATCTTTTTGTATGATGTCTATTTATATTTACATGATATATAAATTACTGACTGTAAAATCGACTGGTTGTGGGTTCGATCCCCACTTCAGGAAGTGAGTTATTTATTTACATTTATATTTTCATTTCTTCGCTCTGGTGTCGAGGCAAAGCGCGGCGTTGAGTTCTGCCACTCAACACGCAATGCCTCCAGAAATCGGCGGAAAGTGGGGAACGGAGTGTCTTAACACTAGATTCCCTCTGCCTACCCTGCTGTATGCGGGATACAGCGTGAAGCAGATTTAATTTTATTTTATTTTATTTCTAAATTATTTGAGTGATACTAGTGTTCATATTAAACTTATTATTGTAAGTCTATTATTAAGTTAGTGTTAAAAATATATACTCTCAAAAAGGGAAATTACTTAAGAAAATTTAAAGTAATTAATTTCATCGATTTGTAATCGAACCCACAACCATCGATTACCAGGGATGTATCTATTAATGTAGGCGTATATAAGCAATATTACATATCTGTGTGTCAAATCCACAAATGATCATGATATCAGAATTCATATGACATCAACAAATTTACATTTGTTATTAGCTTATCTGTGAATTTAAATATATATTTATTTATGATTATTCAAATATTAAGGATTTTTGTATACGTCGGTGACGTATACGGTGATTATCTGGCTGTCTGTTTTTAGAGTGTGAATTCGATTCTTTGTGTTGTGTTGTGCAAACAATATTTTTTTATTATACTTTTAAATGCAAAATATTTTCCAGTAGGAATCAAAATCCAGCAATAATAATAGTCAATAGAAAAATATTTTTTTGCCAAAAATAAAATATTTTTTACTAATTCCGTGTAAAAATTTCAATTTAAATCATTTTAAATAACAGTTAGATATTGTTTTGTTATGACACCACGCTTCTTCGTGACGTATCTTATCTTATATAACCGTGTCAGAAGAAGGAGCTATTGTTCCTGAAATAAAATAGCGTGACGTGCATACATTTATACTCACATTCTTCGAATGCCACATTTGAATTAACACAATAGAGCTTTGATTATCTAAACTAATCCGAGGACATGGATGTTTCAAAAACCAGTTTGTTTTTTCGAATAACCGAACGAAGAAAAAGCAAAAATTAATTTTTTTTTTCCCTTATTTAATGAAGACTAGAAATTATGACTATAAAATTAAACATTATTTTTTTAATTAAGTCTTTCTTCTAACAAAACATTACACACAATGAGCGATGACGCTAAAAACTTGGCGTATTAGTTCGGATAATCGACGCTGTAATTCATATAATTCATAATTCAGCTTCACGCTGTATCCCGCGCACATTAGGGTAGGCAGAGGGAACCTAGTGTTAAGACATGTTGCTCATTTTCTGCCAAATTCATATAGATGTAAAATAATATATTTCCGTTGTATCTTTTTAGCATTTGCAACTTATATCGTTGGAGATACCGTAACTTGGGTGACTTGTCGCACGTGTGCTCTCAGCCCGAGTACCGCGCGGCCAACGCCGGTCTTAGATACGATTTCCAATTGATCAACGTTGATGACTTCAATGGGGCCGGTGAAACTGAACCCAGTCCCTATTTCTATCAGGTAAGATGATCATTTAAACTCTTATTAGTGTTAAAAATATATATAAGTATTGCAAATTTGAAGCTTGCTTTTAACTTTACAAAATATTATTTCGGCGGAAAAAAATAGACTGTTCTTAAATATTTATTTATTCACTATAGAATGTCTTTTTCTATGATATTTATTGAAACTTTTATAATGTATTATATATTTTTCACTTTTTAATTATTATTTTTACAATCAACAGAATTTAGCTGAAGCCGAATATGTAGTAGCGGTGTTCATGTACATGCGTCTCATAGGGTGGCCCGCGGAAAAGATCTCCATACTAACGACGTACAACGGACAGAAACATCTGATCCGTGACGTCATCGCTAAACGGTGCGCTGGCAACCCACTCATTGGGTACCCACACAAAGTAAGTTTCTTTTTTAATATATTATAATGTGTTTTTTAACATTTTTAAAGTTAAAAAAAGGAAAACAACATTGTTTTAGAAATCATAAAAATTGACATTTTGTGCTAGTTTAAAAATTATTATATCAATCTTTTAATCAGCTTCACGCTGTATCCTGCACACAGCAGGGTGGGTATGCAGAGAGAACTTAATAATAAGTCACTCTCCGTTCCCCACTTTCCGCGGATTTTAGGAGGAATTGCGTGTTGGGTGGTGGAACTCAGCTCTACGCTTTGCCTCGACACCAGACCGAAGAAATGGAAATATAAATTTAAAATAATATTTCATTTCCCCGAGTGGGGATCGAACCCACAACCAGTCGCGTTTACAATCAAACATTAGTGCTCCTGCGCCACAACTGGCCTCAATTATTATGTTTTATAAAAAAAAAGTATTTAGTTCATAAAAGTTTAAAATAACACTTTAAAAATGTAAAAAATGTTTTAAAATGGGTTTCAGTTTCTCTCACGTTCCACTATTGTAATCGTGACGACATTGTTTATAGCTATTTTCAAACATTAGATCAGTCAGTTGAAAAAGTCCATTATCGCTTTTTTACCCAAACATTTCATACTTTAATCGAATATTTTTTTATAAAGAATATGTTTTTATGGTGAAATTAGAGAATTTATACATTTAAAAGTTTAATGTGCTATTCATATACAATATACACAGAAATAAATTGAAATAATTTTGAAATAAAATTCATTCATTTTATATTTTATGATTTAGAACGCTTGGACGGTTTGTAAGAGGCGCTAGTTCAAATCTGGCTACGTTTTTATTTTGTAATAAGAAGTTTTGAAAACTTCTTATTACAAAATTTGTGATGTTAAAAATAAATAAGTTATATAAAAAAACAATTCTATTTTGGTTTTCACTACAAGTTCATAACCTTAAACATATTTTTTTTATGTTTACAGTTTTACATCAGATAGAAATGTTGAGTGATGAAACTCAACGCCACTACCTACTTTACTTACTTTTTAATTGATTAATCTAACAGGTGGCTACGGTGGACAAATACCAAGGCCAGCAGAACGACATAGCGCTGGTGTCGCTGGTGCGCACGAAGGCGGTGGGGCACGTGCGCGACCTGCGTCGCCTCATCGTGGCCGCCTCGAGGGCGCGACTCGGCCTCTACGTGTTCGCGAGGGCCAACTTGTTTAGAAACTGCTTTGAATTGCAACCTACGTTTAATCAGGTTATTGGGTTTTTTTTTATTATTATTTATATTTCTGCCGTGTGATCCCGGCCTAGAATAGGATCATCCTGGTACTGGTGGTGTCGTAAGAGGCGACTAAAGTACGTGTAGTTGAGTCACGTCGCCAGCAATGGCAACACGCATGGGCAGACTCGACCGGATCAGGTAATGCCGGGCTCCGGCGCCCAACCCGCCTTAAAGGCCGGCAAAGGCCCTGTAGCTCCTCTGGTGTTGCACGGAGTCGTCACTTACCTGGCGGCGGTAATCACTTACCATGGTGACCCGAACCCTCGTTTTCCTTGTCTTTTCCATAAAAAAATATATATTTGTTGGTAAATTTGCTTTTGGATGGCTGTTAAATAAGGATAGGTTGCTATATCAAATTTGAATAAAACTGTTATTTTTTCAATGACTATTAGTATAGTTTAAAGACAATGACTATATTGAATCGACGAATATCGATATGTATAACTTATGAATAAACTATTGATATATTATGAATAATAGAGTAGATCAGTTATCGGTAAGTTTGTCTAAATTAAAACTTGGTAAAACCATTCTAATAATATTTAAGAATGTCTCTGCTTTGTCTGCTTTGAGTTTAAGAACAAAACACAATATTTTTTAAAGTGTTATCCCACACTCAGGAAAGAAAAATACTTATTTAGAAAACGTATAAAAATTTTAACATAGCGGGACTCGAACCCGCGCCTCCTGGAAACCGACCACGTTTTCTAAATAAGTAAAACACAATATATCCAAATATATTGGATTTTGTTCTTAAACTCAAGTCACTAATAATTATCAACTTCCGAGAAGGAATTGGTTGTCAGACTCGTCAGAATTTGAAAGTTATTTATATTAAATTTATATTTTTTATTCTTTGTGTATACTAAAATCTTGGCTGATTTCTTTCTGTACCATTACATGGAAGTGCAATATGTGAAAATTTATAATATATACATTTATTAATGTAATAGAAACCAAAACAATTACCTTTAAATTTTTTATCTGTCTTTCTGTGTATGCACGCTAGTCTCAGAAACGACTTAACCGATTTAAATACAGTTTTCACTGTTGTATTGTGGAAAGCTTTCCTTAAAATTTAATGGTAGTGTATCTACTGAAATATTTTCTTCGACAAAATTGCTACATGAATTCTTTTGACTGAAGTGTAGTTTTCTTTAAAATTATTATATATTTCCAGAACACGTTTTAATATTTTAAGTAACTCACAGTAGTAAATAAATAAATAATGTGTAGTTCAAGCGGGCGAAGCCGCTAGCGAGTCGATAATATATTAATAAATATTTGAAGAAAGAGATATGAATTACAACATCTGGCAAATGTAAATACGTTTATTGGTTTAAACAGTTGATTTATGTTTATTGAGTTGTTATAATTGAATTAAGTGTTTAATTAAATTATTAAACATTTATAAACAAAATGAATCATACTTATTTAAATATAGAATTTATAATAATAGCGGCGTTCAGTTCCGCCACTCAGCACGCAATACTCCCAGAATTCAGCGGATAGTGGATAACGGAGTGTTTTAACACGAGATTCCCTCTGCCTACCCTGCTGTGTGCGGGATACAGCGTGAAGCTGATTTAATTTGATTTTAATTAATAATAAATTAACCTCATAAGAATGAACGTAAATAATCAATTAAGATCGGCAAGAAAACGATATTGATAGACTTGTAGATTCTATATGCGGAAATCGTACCACGAATCAAAAACACGTATGTATGTATGTAATGAGTATGCCATACATATAATGTACTTTATAGAAAATTTAAAAAAAACCTTATAGTAGAATTCTTGTATTACTTACTTTACATATTAATTCAAGTAGCCGCAAGTAGTTTTGCATATTAAGGAACAAATTTACACTTTATTTTGCCGCAGGAAAACGCGGTCAAAATTGATTGACCTAGTGTTAAAAAAATATTTTCTTTTGTTATTGTGACGAAATAGGAATGGGTTTGAGTCTAAATAGGATGGGTTTAATTTTTAAATGAAACTGTTTTTAAAAAAAAATCATCTTCACGCTAAATCCCGCACACAGCAGGGTAGGCAGAGGGAACCTTGTGTTAAGACACCCCGTTTCCCATATTCCGACGAATTCTGGAGGCATTGCGTGCTGAGTGGCGGAATTCAACGCCGCATTTTGCCTCGACATCAGAAAGCGAAGGAATGGAAATATAATTTTAAGCAAATATTTCATTACCTCGAGTGGGGATCGAACCCACAACCAGTCGCGTTTACAGTCACACTTTGTGTCTATGCGCGACGGCTGGCCTCAATGAAACTGATGAAACTGTTTTTAAGAAAAATATTTTTTAAATGATTGAGAGAATGATTTTAGTCTAAATGATAAATGTGTGTATTGTGCCCATCGTATAATGACGTATTAATACATATAATGTTTTCCTATGTCACCAGCTGACGGAGCGCTCGCTGGAGCTGGAGCTGGTGCCGGGCGAGCGCTACCCGGCGCAGCGCGGCGCGGCGGCGGCGGTGCCGGACGCGCTGCGCCTGTGCGTGCGCGACATGCCGCACATGGCGCGCTTCGTCTACGACATGTACGTGGACGTCGTGGAGCGCGCGGGCCGCCACCAGGTATATAGCACTAATATATATATTTAGAAAACGGGACTCGAACCCGCCCCTCCTGGAAACCGACCAGGCGCTCTGACCAGTAAGCCATACGTTCTCTTAGAGTCCCGCTTCCTTCAAATTTTTATACGTTTTCTAAATATGTATTTTTTGTGGAATATCACTTTAAATATGTTGATAGTATAAAACAAATATTCTCCACAAACACACTATCCATTTATTTATGCTTTTTAAGTAATGATTTTCGTTAAAAATATATTTTTTAACGATGTCACGATTAAATATATAATGTAAACTTTCCATCAGAACAAAAAATCGTGGAGCGCACCAGGCACGTTGTCGCAGAAGGAACCCGAACACTTCATCCCGGCGCACCCCGGAGCCACCCACGACAGCGACGACGAGGACTTCCAGCCGACGGAAATTGTTAACGAAGTAGAGGAAGCTGATGCCTGATGCTCATTTATACAATAGTATAACAGAATTTTGAATTCATTCGCAAATACATATCTCTACATGGGAACTTTGTCTATCTTTATCTGCCAGTGACTCTATCTGTCCAAACGTTATTAAAATTTTATACAGTACAGTCGACGAGTCGTAGCCACTCTAAAGTTAGCCAATTGTTTCTCGAGAATCAAAAGTAAGATTAACTCAAAATAAATTTGCGCAGCAACCTACAGCTAATTTCAAGGCGCCCATGACTCATCGGTCGTACGTACCGTTACCGTACCGATAACGTTTTATTAATATTTTTTAATTCACTTCTTTTGAATACATATATTTACATGTGGATATGTAGTAAACATCTATTTCCTATAAAAAATAAAAATAAAAAAAATAACATCTAACTCTTCTCTTATTACTTTTGATTACAATCAAGATATTATGAGAATATAAATTGGCGGAAATTAAACCACGTCATCTGATAATAATAAAACTGCGCGCAATAGCCCATAGCCATAATATATATGTCATCAGTTTACTCATTTCACGATTTTTTTCTTATAAAATATGTATGTATTTTTATAAAAAGCTAGCGACCCGCTCGCGACTTTGCCTGCTTGCAGGTACTACTAAATTATTAGTTTTCTAATCTTAATAACTTTTATGAACTAATAACATTATCATTTCAACGGCAATATTCATACGTTAAAAACTAAAGTTTCAGCCATTTTAAAGCTCGTTTTATATCCTATTCATATTTTTTAGCCGTTTTAAATAAAACTAATACTAAATATTAAGGAAAATTTGCCAAAGCAATAGTGAAAATTGCATTAAAATCTGTTAAGTCCTGACAAATAAACAGTAAAATATCAATGCCCTCATGTACAAACAGCGATAAATTAGTTTTATTATATGTATAAATAGTTGGTTATCTCCTCAAATAAGCTGTTAAGATTATTTAAGTACTACGAACTGTGTGCGTAACATTTTCTGTACCAATATTTTTTTTTAATAATCGAGCTTAAAAAATACATGTTTAACGCCATTTCTATTTTGTTTTAAAAATAAACTAGCAGTTAGATCTACTATTTGAAAATTCTTAAATTTCATTTTCTTTTTTTTATGTAGCTTTAAGTTAGCCCTAGGGTCAATATAGATTAAGTTATTTGTAAGAAAAATAAACATTTTTAATACTATATTTTGTTTTATTCAAACTAAGTATAATAAAAGCATTTAGATTATATAATCTAGTACTATAATAATAAATACTTAAAATAAAATAAACAATTTCAGTTTTTCGTTTCAATCATTTAATAAAAATAATATTCATAACAAACATTTTTACATATTCCATTAAAAAAGAAACAATACACAACAAAAATTAGAACAGCCCTTGTATTTCGCCAGATTCTGTATCTAAGTCGATATCGTAAATGCTAGGGCGTGTAGGAAGTCCTGGCATTTTGGATATTTCTCCCACCATCGGCACTACGAAGCCCGCGCCGACGGATACGAAGATGTTGTTAACACGCAGCGGGAAGCCGACAGGTGCTCCTTTCACGCTGGGGTCGCCGGTCAACGAGTTTGAGGTTTTGGCCATACATATGGCTAGTTTATCGTATCCCTGGGTATAAAAAGTTAATATTAGATAGAAGTTAATATTATTCGATTATCGTTATACAGAGTGGTAAAAAAAATCATATATATCTTTTAGCCCCCGACTTATCTGTGTGTCTGTCTGTTATACTGTAACTCCTGGATCAATGAAAAAACATTTGAGTGTGTTTTTTTTAAACGAGAGCCTTGTTCTTAGATATGTTCTATGAAAATCAGATTTGTAATTTAGTAGCTTCAAACACTTTTGAATGAGATAGTGATATCTTTGGTCGGAATTTTTTTTATTAAAAAAAATCACTTATATTTATGAAAACCAATTAAAAGGTATTAGTTAAAATTTGACGTACGTATGTTAATAATATTAACACGCAATCAAATCCTGATTAATATTATAATTGTTTTAATAAGGTTGAAGTATTACAGCAGGCCAGTCGTGACGCAGGGGCACTAAGGGTGACTGTAAAATCAACTGGTTGTGGGTTCGATCCCCACTCGAGGAAATGAAATATTTATTTACATTTATATTTTCATTTCTGCGCTCTGGTGTCGAACCAAAGTGCGGCGTTGAATTCCGACAATCAACACTCCATTTCGCCAGAACTCGGCGGAAAGTGGAGAATGCAGTGTCTTAGCACTAAGTTTCCTTTGCCCACTCTGTTGTGTGCGGGATACAGTGTGAAGCTGATTTATTGCCAAATAATTAAATTTGCTTACATTTTTAGTGAATTCCTTTATCTTATCCAGCACTTCATCAGAATATTCAACTTGTCCAGCGCCATACATTTCGGTGGCAATTTTTTGGATCTTATCCTGAATTGGCATGTTTAATGGATATAGATATTCGAACTTGGAAGGTTTTTCGCACGCTGCTATAACCGCATCAGCCAGCTCCAAGGCACCCTCGCCTCCCTTCGCCCAGTGGTTGCATACCACAGCTCTGAACGCGCCGTTCTTTAAAGCATATTCTTTGACCATGTTAAGTTCAGCTTCGGTGTCGTTGCTATTAATAAAATTTTAATATTTTTATTATACCGAACTGCTTGAAACGTAAAAATTAAATATAATTCAAGTAATAGTGCATTACCCGTGTCTATTGATGGCGATAACAACAGGAACTCCGAATTTGTTACCATTGCTTATATGCTTGCCTAAGTTGCACAAACCTTTACTTAATAATTCCAAATTTTCCTAAAAGAATATAAACAAAATTGTATTATAAACAGAGTATGCATTTGAAAATTCTGCAAGAAAATAATTTATCAACCTGAACGTAAACGTCATGCAGCGGTAGTCCAGGGCTGACAGTGGGACCTCCTCCATGCATTTTGAGCGCGCGCACCGTGCTCACAATGACTGCGCAGTGAGGAGTGTCACCGCTCGCTCGGCATTTAATATCAAAGAACTTTTCCATTCCTGAAAATAGATACAAGCAAGTGTTTTAGTACATGCAATAAAAAAAGTATATATTGAAAATATAATTTTGCATTAACCTTTATTATAAAGTGTTACACTGTATTCTGCATACAGCAAGGTAGGCAAAGGGAACTTAGTGTTAAGACACTCTGTTCCCCACTTTCCGCAGAATTTTTGAGGTATTGCGTATTGAGTGGCAATTATTAATTTCTTCATTCATTAACATAGTAATGTACTTTATGTTATTTAGCATTAATTTGAATACATCTGTAAATTTACAAATTGCTTACCAATATCAGATCCGAAGCCAGCTTCAGTTGCAACGAACCCATCGCTCCGGGCTAGCTTCATAGCAATTTTATCAGCCAAGATAGAAGAACAGCCGTGGGCGATGTTAGCGAACGGACCAGTGTGAACAAGAACAGGTGTGCCCTCCAATGTTTGCATCAGCGTTGGCTCAAATGCATCTTTCAATAATACCATGAGGGCTCCGGTGACTCCCTACAAAAGAAAATATATTAGAACATTATTGGATTTTATAAGCTTATAATACAAAAGTAATTTAATAGATATACGAGTATATTCTTTAGCAACAAGATAAAAAAGTAGTGATAAATTTGGAAATACTTCTCAAATATCTCAGTTGACATTCTTAAACAGAGTATCGATAATACTAAAGGAAGGTCAAATAAAACATGATGATGCATGAGCTCTAGCTCTAGCAGAGGTCACCCTCATAGGGAGAAAGAAAAATAAAAAACCAATAATTTTAAATTTTATAAACTTACCAGATCATCAGCAGTAACAGGGTTGCCGCTAGTATCAAGCGCAACGACCATGCTGGCGAGTCTCTGTTTAATATCCTCTATGTCTTTGCCCAAAGCTAACACAGCCATGATCTCAGAAGCCACAGATATGTCGAAGCTGGTCTCACGAGTGAAACCCTTTTCTGTTGGCGACTGACCGATTGTTATTTTACGTAAATATCTGTCGTTGAGGTCCACAACTGAAAAGATAGTAATTTATTTAGTTTTTTAAGTACCTATTAATAAAATTTTAAAGATATTTTGTCTAATGACCTCGTCACGTTGTGTCTTTTTATATTTTTGTAATATCAAACATCCATTTTTACATACATCCATTTTTTGAGAATAAAACGACGTTTTGAAATTATAATAAGTTTCATTATTGCTTACCTCGGTTCCACATTATATTTTTAGTATCGATATTTAGTCTTGCAAATTTTACCCTCTCTTCTGGTGTGAGAGCGTCAGGGTCGACCTTGTTAATACCCAATCTTTTCAGCCGCCTAAGCTGTATTGCGGAGAATTTTCGTACTCCCTTAATCTTTGGCACAAGACGGTCGTATAAAGGACCATCTTTTTGAGTTAGTTCATGGAAAATTCTAGCATCCATTTGGGCAGCTAAAAGATTGTTCGCGGCAGTGACTGCATGTATGTCTCCGGTGAGATGTAGATTAAAATCTTCCATGGGTATTACCTATTGGAAGTAATAGATTAAAAATATTTAATACTAGAAGGCGCGCGCGGCTTCGCCCGCTTATTAGGAGTGAATTCTAAAAAAACCACGTTCAATGAAATGTTTTTAAGAGTCTGAATTTCAAATTTTATAAAAATCGATGTCGATTTAATTTTTTTTCCATACAAACTTTCAACCCCAATTTCATCCCTTTAGGGTTAAAATTTTTTAAATTCCCTTCTTAGTGGATGTCCAGAATATGAAAATAAACATCTGCCCAAATTTCACGTTTCTACCATCAGCGGTTACGGCTCTGCGTGCGTCTTACCTCAGTCAGTCAGCATAAGTCCTTTTATATATATAGATATATCTAGATTGGGTACATCGTCAAAGTCACCCCAAAATGACTTGCCTGCGAGTATCCACCACCAGCTGCTCCTCCTTTTACACCAAAAGTAGGACCTTGACTGGGTTGGCGCATGCAAGCAAAGGCATTGCGACCACGATGGGCACCCAGTGCTTGAACGAGACCAAGCAGTGTTGTGCTTTTACCCTCTCCTAGTGGTGTTGGTGTAATTCTGTCAGAAATTTGATTTTATTGTATATCTTTTATATTTTATTACGTAATTCTAGATCTAATTTTAGAAAAGAACCCACCCAGACAAAAAAGATAGGTCAATATATGAAAATGAATTCTTTCTGTCTTTAAATAATTTTCAATAGAAAAATAGATAATACTGACCCTGCAACGACAATATATTTCCCACTGCGATCTCCATTCAGGCGGTCGAGTACCGACAGCGATATTTTCGCCTTGGTATTACCATATTGAGAAACTTCGCTCGGGAACAGTCCGATTTCTTCCGCCAACTGTGTAATGTGTTTTGGTTTTTGGGAACGGGCAATAACGATGTCACTGGATTTTGGTAAAAAAGAAACATTATTTTTAATTTAATTAACAATAATTAGATTTATATTTAAGTATCTAATGCAATTATAAATGCATAAGTTTAACGGCAAAAGCAAAATGATTTAAAAAAGATGCAATCCTTAACAAAGATTTATATATATTCTTTTATTATTTTACTAAGGATTTAAGAATAAACTTCAACATTAGGATTTGACACTTGGTTCTCACTGCCTACCCTGCCATGAGGGAAAAAGTATCATGATGGTAACAACAAACAGGTGGTTCAAATAAATATATGCTCCAAACCTAGGCACAGGAGATAACGTATTCAGTCTTAACGCCTGCAACGGCCAGGTTTTGCTGGAAACACGGTCGAGCTGCCTGCGCGCCGCCAGCACGGTGTTGCGCATGAGCATGGCCACCGTCATGGGGCCCACGCCGCCCGGCACCGGCGTCACGTGGCTGGCTACCGCCGCCGCCTCCGCGTACGCTACGTCTCCTACCAAACGTTGACCGCTGGCTTTTGTGGAATCTAGAAATTATAATTGATTTTTTAAGGAATAAGTGAATCTTGCAAAATTAGTGTGTCATGTCAAATTATAAATTGATAAAATTTATAATATTTAATTAACACTATACTACACATGCTGTGTCCGTAGCGGGATAGTCAGAGAGAACGGAGCGCAAAATGCTACAGTCTCTTACAGTCAGTTTAACTCCTTGGAGACAGCTAACCAAATACTAATTGAACAACCAAGCTGACATTCTTGTTTAACAATCGATTGGATGTCAAACCAGCGACGCGACAGGACGACTTGCCAGCTCCTACTCGCCCGCAGGCTGAGTAATCTCTATAAAGAGATTTTACAGCCTGCAGCAAGGGCCCGCTCACATTGTACCGCAGCAGTATCTCCCAAAATTATATTCATGATTAATAGTTAATCATATAAATGTTTTACAAATTTATTTAATTCAACATAGGTCGTAAAAACTAACTATAGACTTATAATAAGTATAAGATAGAGATTACCATTCAAAGCACTTTTTAATATAAATACCTCTAAATTTGCTTTATTTATTACATCGTCTTTGATAAACATTTTATAAGGTCACAAAAACACTAATTCAGTCTAAAATGTGTAAAGCACACCACCATAGTGTAATGGCCGCACTCACCGTCTAAGGTGATTGTGTGATATAATTATTTGTAAACAAGTCATTGAGGCCCAGTCATTGTTATATACTAAGACCTTCATGCTACTATTACTGACAAATAATTAGTACAGTATCAAATATATTTTATTATAAGTAGATGTACTCCTGCGCCACTGCTGGGCTCTACGCATAATAGAGCCCAACCGTGGCGCAGAAGTACAAGCGTGTGACTGTAAAAGTGATAGGTTTCGCCACTCAATACTCAATGCCTCCACAAAGATTTCGGTGGAGAGGGGAACGGAAGTGTCTTAATGGTAATAGAGCGTCTTAACACTAAGTGTTTTTTTTTTGGAAAGAACAAGGCATACGAGCGTTCGGGTCACCTGATGCTAAGTGATCACCGCCGCCCACGACTCCGTGCAACATCAAATGAGCTACATGGGTATTGCTGGTGGTAAGGTGTAGACGCGCTTTTTGAAGGTATTCTAGTTGTATTGACCTAGAACTTAGACACTGTAGATAGGCCGTTCTACAGTTGAATGTCGCGTGGAATGAAATTCCTACGAAACTGCTCAGTAATGGAGTGGTTTCCAGGTTCTTTCTGCCTACTCTACCGGGATTCTATGTACGGGATGGGCGTGAAGCTGATGAAAAAAAACATGCATACAGCATAGACGACCTTTTGTTACCCAAAACACTGCAGCAAGGTGTATTTTCTTTAGCCATAATTCTCCATCGATATTTCAAATATTCATTTAAAATTTTAAACAAATTTATTGTTTTTATATACAAATTTATTGTTTTTATATACAAATTTATTGTTTTCCAATTTACAAAATCAACTAATTGAAACAACTGTGTAAATTATTATAAATGAGTAAACTAATTTGAACTTACCAGGAATAGGATTTATTCCACAATCGATGACCACAGCGCCCGGTTTGATCCACGACCCTCGCACCAGCTCGGGCTTGCCAATAGCTACTACTAAAATATCGGCAGTCTTCGTCTGGAACATGAAACATAAGGAACTTTACTCTAATGACTTTACATTTACAAATAAACCACTAATATGGTCTTATCAATAGTTTTTTTTTAACAAACATTTAGAAAATTAACATTTTGAACTGTATGTGATAACAACTTAGTAGTTTACATTGCATATATTACTCTTTCGTGTCTTATTCTAAAAATTTAAATTAAATTAGCTTCACGCTGTATCCCGCAAACAGCAGGGTAGGCGGAGGGAACCTATCCCCCCTCGAGGAGATGAAATTTTTACTTAAATTTATATTTCCATTTCTTCGCTCTGGTATCGAGTCAAAGCGCGACGTTGAGTTCCGCCACTCAACACGGAACGTCTTCAGGATTCAGTGGGGAAAGGAGTGTCTTAACACTAAGTTACTTCTGCCAACCCTGCTGTGTAAACTGAAAAAAGATAAAATATATTTCTTTACATTAAACAGAACAATAAAATTTCCATTTTTACGTACAATTTCACTTAAGTTCTTAGTTTTGGAGTGACACACGGTGACGGTAGCATTCTCCCATTTCAAAAGTTCCGCGACGGGAGTGCCCACAATCCTACTCCTGCCGAGGACCACTGCGTTTTTGCCGGCGATTGTGACGCCAGTACGCTTGATCAGCTCTACGCAGCCCGCCGGAGTACAGGGTACGAATCCTGACATGTCACCCAGTGCAACACGCCCTTCATTATTGGTGTTCAGGCTAGATTTAAATGAAATAAGGTAATAAGTATTTTATGTACCTATTCTTCTAATATACCTAATATTATAACTGTTAGTTTTTGCTTAAATTGAGCATTTATTCAGTAGTAATAGGTGCTGATGAAAAAAGATTCCTTTTCAGCTTTACGCCGTATTCCGTATATTAGAGTTAACCTAGTGTTAAGACATTCCGTTCTCCATTTTCCGCCGAATTTTCGACGCATTAAGTGTTGAGTGTTGGAACTCAACGCCACGCTTTGCCTTGTTATCAGAGCGAATAAACGAAAATATTGAAAAATTATTATTTATTCTCCCGAGTGGGATTCGAACCCACAAACGCCGTGATATAATATTTATTGTTTAAATTATTTATAGTCGTGCTTGAGTCCTAAAGCCATACCCATCAACATCTTTATGCGGTGACACAGCATCAGTCACGAGGTGAGCGTCCATCGAGTTCACAGAGTCCAACGGCATCTGCACGATGATGCCGTGCACCAGCGGAGAGTCATTGAGATCGCTTAGCCTCGTTAGAAGCTTCAAAATATATATATTATACTATATTACAAATATTTTACTTTGTATAGGAATAAATATTTTAGTTAAATAAAAATAAAAGTTTATACATTTTAATTAACTGTAAAATTCTAATTACCATTAAGTAAATAGTCACATATACAAGTATAGTGGGTAACTTTTCATATAAAAATTCTTAAAAAAGATTTTGTTATTATCTTTATCTCTCGTCTATCATGTCGACGTAACGCAAGGGCACAAGGGTGTGACTATGCGACGGTTGTAAGTTCGATCTCCCATTCGGGGGAATTAATTAATATTTTCATTTCAACTTCTACCACCAAGGCGTTGAGTTCCGCCACTCAAAGCCACGCCTGGCCTAGCCATGCCTCAAAAACTTCGGCGAAAAATTGGTAAAAGAAGTGTCTCAAAACTAGATTCCCTCTGCCTACTGCTGCGGGATATATGCGGGATACAAGCTGATTGATTTTTAGCTATAATTTTTCGGCTATGCATATCATTAATACCGACATTCAAAATTTTCCAATTATATCTATAAATAAATGTTATTATAATTAACTTATTACGACAATAATATATTATCAAACAATATTGTTTAGTTACATCATGAGAATAACAAACTGTTCAATATCTACAGCCATAGGGGTGGAGGTCAGGAGCTAGCGATATCGCGCAAAGCGAACAAACATCGTAAATTTTATTTAGGTAAATACTTGAAGATTTAGATTAAGTATTTTACTTTGTAGCCTCTTGATCTAGGCAACCCAGCAGGTTATGATTACAGCGAAGTAACCTTCAGATCACCTTTTGTAACATAGAATACCTATATATTGTAAAAATTATTGTTCCCCATGAAGCAGGGTAGGCAGGGGGAGTTGCTTGTTATGACACTCCGCACCCCACCTCTCGCAGAATTATGTTGAGTAGCGGAACTTAAAGCTGTGCTTTGCCCCGACACCAGAGTAAAGAAATGAAAATATTAAATTTTTCATTTCTTTCAGAGAATCGAACCTACAGGCTACAACACGCACTACTACACATGTTTACAGTCACAGGTTTGTTTGTGCTACTGCGCCACGATCGGCTTCAAATTATCATAATTGATAATTGTGCTAATTATACTTTTTAGCTCAAATTCGAAAGAAATAATAAGTATTTAAATTCGTTAAATATAAGAATCAGTATGAAACAAAAAAATATTTGGAAAAATGTGTATGCTGACCAGCTAGCTATCAATTTTACCTCAGATTGATTAATTTCACGTGGCAACTTGATATGTTCAGCGATGATGCCGATATTTTCGGCTGCCCTCAGCTTCATACGAATGTAGACGTTGGAGTCCTCTCGACCGCCCACCTGCACAATGGCGAGCTTCGGCTGGAAGCCGGGGCTGCGCTTGCGCATCTCAACCACTTGCTCTTTAAGCTCATTCTCGATCGATCTGGTTTCACAAAATATAAATTTAAATGTATTTTTGTTAACAATGAAATTTGCAAAAAATATTAAGGCCATCGTGGCGCAGTTGGACAGTGTTCTAACTATAAATCGGATGTTGTAGATTCGATACCCGTTCAATTATTTACTCAACGTTCTCTCTACTAACCTTCATATGCCTATGCTATGCATAGTATAGCCGTAAAAAATTAAATATGATTTTTTAAAATAACAATTAGATTATATCGACGGTCTCCAGGTAAAGTATCCAAAGTGAAAAATTGAAATATCTTTTATTGCTGTTTTGAACTACTAACATTTTTTAGTTTTTAATTACATAAACGTTAAAGAAACCCATAAATAACAATTTTATTGAAAATAAAAAAAAACTACACTTTTTAGCAGTTTAAAAGAGCGATAAAACGATTTCGAGTTTTCACTTTCTATACTATACTTAGGGACCGTCTAATTTTTATTTAAAAAATATATATATTTTCTTTATACCTAAGGACCGTAGATATATTATACCTGTATAGGATACCGTTCGTAATAAAGTTACACTTTCATATTTTACAACGACTATCCTTGTGTTTATGGTTGTTATAGAAAACTGCTGAATGATTCTAGATCCCTGCATATTGCTTCTGACATTTGAACCAGGTATTTTTGTCTATAATTTGAACACTTCCAAAGATATCAAAGCTAATAAATATAAATAAATAAATGTGCTTTCATAAAAATATAGATGTATTGCTAGTTTGTCCGTATTAAATGTACTTCTGGATAAAAATTTACCGAGCCACTTGTGTCCCGGAAATCACTTGTGCCGCCATCCTAACAAGTAGACTGATAGAGTACAAGAAAACCACTAAAAACGCTAATACACGAACGCCTTCGCAATCATAACCCTCGATAACCTTTAGAACATATCAATTACCTACTCTTTACGTACGGAATTACTGATAATCATCGCTATAGCGTACTTTTTATTAAATTAAATCAGCTTCAAGCAGGGGAGACAGAGGGAACCTAGTGTTAAGACACTCCCGTTCACCACTGAATATTGGAGGCATTGCGTGATGACTGGCGGAACTCAACGCCGAACTTTTGCCTCGACTCCAGAGCGAAGAAATGAAAATATAAATGTAAATAAATATTTCATTTCCTCGAGTGGGGATCGAACCCACAACCAGTTGATTTTACAGTCTTCACACTTTGTCCCCGGCCCCACGACTGGCCTTTTTCAAATATTAGTAAATTAAAATGTATCTTTTTTTCTAAAAATGGCAGACCGTGTAACTGTAAACGCGATAGGTTTTGGATTCGATTGCAACTCGAGGAACTGAAATATTTAATTTGGTAATGAGACAAAGCGCGACGTTGAGTTACGCCACTCGACATGCAACGCGTCAAATTCTACGGAAAGTGGAGAATAGAAGTGTCTTAATGGGAACGAAGTGACTTAACACTAGATTCCCAGGTTCCCTTTATAAAAAAAAACACGATAATAACAAATATTATTATAACTTATAACCCAAGCATACTTACCGACAACATTCATCACAAAACAATCTTGCACGCTCAACACTTCTATGTAGCATACGAATAAAATTACACTTTATCATTTTTTTTAATTATATTTAATAAGAAAAAAAAATTTGTTTTAAAGACTTTAAATAATTACTTAATTATTAAAGAAACATCACCAAAGCTTCTAATGATAAGCTAGTATAAGAAATTATCGGAATATGATTGCTTTCGCTTGCCTTCGACTCCAGTTTTACCAAATTGCTGAGATAAAACTATGTTCACATTAAGAACATTTTTAAACTGTGTTGTTATATGATATGATTTATGATTTTGATTTCTTTATATATATTTCACAACAAATCTCCAATGTTTCTATTGATTGTAAGATTCTCTTTGCCTACCCTGCTGTGAACGGGATCGGCGTGAAGCTGATTTAATTTTGATTTAGATTTTTGATATGAAAGAACAGGGAATATTTTTTAGAAAACGTATAAATTTTACCAGCGACCATATCAAATCGTAAAAATAGTAATATTTACATTTTTTTTCTTTCAGATTGAATATGGTATACCTATAATTTTAGTGTTGGTTCCGCTTCGATGAGCCAAATAATTGATTTAAGCAAGTTGTTTATTAGCTATCTGATCCTGACCTAACTCGTGATTTTTTTTATCCTGAAAATTAAAATTTGTAACAAGTGTCTACCTATTATACATACCATAATAATATGACATCTTGGAGTCTCCATTTTATATTAATTCGTCGAATATACCACAGAAGTAGAACCCAACGACCGACAGTGTAAAATCTACGTGTTTTGAAATTTGAAAAAAAATATCATCGACGTTTCGTCGGTAGGTATGTATGTAACTACGTAGACACCTCACGAAGCACAAAATCAGCTTCACGCCGTATCTCGCAAATAGCAGTGTAGGCAGAGGGAACCTGGGAACCATCCGTTCCGCACTTTTCGCCGGATTTTGAAGCCATTACGTAAAATTTAAATAATTAATATTTCAATTCCCCGAGTGGTAATCCCTTTTGTCCCTGCGCCACGACGTCCTCAATATTATAACATTTTAATTTACTACCTTAAGTTTATTGTAGTTTTTACATATTCTTAAGATTTTTTTATATTTAAAAAATAAGGAAACTATAAAATACAGGATAAATCATAATAAAAACATCTCACTAATTTACATTGAACAGGAAAACGTTTTTATACTCGACAACTATATAGTTTATTGGTTTTCTGATAAATAGATTATAAATATGATGATGCCTTTAATTAAGATTTTAAAAGATATATCTCTGGAGAAGCGCCGTGATCTCAGAGATCAAGTGTTGTTGTATAAGCTGGTAAACAATATGATCGATTCCCCCCTTCTCGTGAGTAAACTAAACTTTGCGTGTCATAGATTGGGTGCACGAACTAAACCCTTGTTTGCAGTTCCTAAGTTTAAAACAAAATATGCGTCTAATAACTTTGTGTCACGTGCATGCAAACATTTTAATGTTAAGCATAACAACTTAGACTTATTCAATGTAAAATTCAATAATTTCAAGGACTGTTTGAAGAAACTTTTATGAATTGTTTTTTATTTTGCTTGGTTAGGTGTCTAAATTATTTGTAAATTATTTGTATCTTCTTGTCCGTTGACAGTTTTCCACTTTTTGTTTTTTTGTTTTTTGTATGTGCATAAATTGTTGTTCTTTAGACTTATGAGTAAGTAGTTTGTGGAAACTTGATTGGTATTAGTACTATTATTTGTGTGCTATTAGAATATATTTAATGTACTGTATGTTTCCCTTAAAAATAAATAAAATAAAAAAAAAATAAAAAATAAAAAATGTTAGTTAAATGGAAAAAAGAGATCGAATTAGTAGCATTGTTATAAAAATATTGTCTATGGTCTTTCTTCTTTTTTGGAAATTACTCATATAACATATATGAATAGCATTTTTATTTTACTTATATAAATCACTATGTCTTAATAAGGAAGGATATAAATTCATATGTCACTATACTTAGGCATAAATTATAATATAACCTTAATTTTTAAATAATATTCTATATATTTAGTTTTTTTTAAATAATATGTAAATATTTTGTTAATAGTTTCACTATTTTAACCCTTTTTAAATATAATTTTCACCACATTTGATTGCTTTTTTATTTTTCGTACGTAAAATAGATACAAAAAATAGATTAAAACTAAAAATATGGGAACTTAGTACCCACCTACCACCACATATTTATCGTCTACATTGTAGTTGTTTAATTATTCAACATGATTTATGACTTATAAAAGTTATACATAATATATAAAATAACAAAAAAATATAACCAAAACTAATATTGCCGACATTATAGGATCACCTTGCCAATCAAAGAATTAACCATAATTAAATAAATATAGGTATTTACTTACAAAAGAACAATATCTATATCTTCAGAAGTTTTCCACATTTTTACTTATTATATTTATAATCTTATCACAGCATCACTTATCACAAATTATTATCAAGCACTCTTATATTACTACTTCACTTCTTATAGCGAGACCACCTGCGCAAGCGCAACTACTTTACTACGGCAACCGAACTCTAAACTCTTATGGCAAAAAAACTGGTTCTACCACTTGACCGAATAGATATGTTACATTCATACCCGTAAATATTTTCCGTACATATATGTATATATTATTTTTCGTATATTGTATAATGAAATGTAAATTTAGGATACCTTATAATGCTGTCGTCGTGACTTGAATAATTAACAGCTTTATTGACGCCAAAAAATTATCAGACGGTTATTGTTATCCAAAAATATCTTTTCGATGCTAATGTATATGAAAATATTTAAATTAAAATATATTTTTATTTGCATAATATTATGCAAAATGCTTAAAACGTTACAACCAAATGTTACATAATAAATATTAAAAAATAGCTCTTTATAAGCATGGGGGTAGAAATTGAGGATTGATCCGTGCCCACTCTAGAAGTCTGGTGCCCACCCCAAAAATTTTCTGTTCAAAGCTTCAGTCCAGCCGTAGAATCTCTAATACCTAACTTGTAGGGCGAGACCCCATTTAATATTGTTCAAATTACCAATTTAGTATGCTCGAACTATTAGTTTTTAGAGTTCGAAGTTAAACCTACTGTAGAGCAGCATTTAACAAATTTCAATTACATTTAAAGTCAGTAATTAACATTGATAAAAATGTGTGTTGAGGAGTCGTGGGGCAGGGGCACAAGCGTGTAACTGTAACGCGACGGTTGTGGGTTCGAGTCCCACTCGGAGGAATGAATTATTATTTATTAATATTTTCATTTCTTTGCTCTGGTCCAAAGCCAAAAGCGCGGCGTTGAGTTACACCACTCAACACACAATGCCTTGAAAATTTGGCTGGAAGTGGGGAACGGAGTGTCCTAACAATAGGTTCTCTCTGCCTACCCTTCTGTATACGGGCTACAGCCTAAAAATGTATTTGTCACTTTCTAATAAAAAATCTATGAATTATTAAAAAGGTAGATGTCGTCAGCGTCAGTACGTTTTTTTTAATTAATTATTTTCATACAAATGATTACTTGACATATCCCTTTTTTTTATACTGCAGACAGAGTTGCTTTTAAACAGTTTTGTTACCGATGATATTTATAATAAATAAAAGTAAGTTCCAAAGATAAAATAAATGAAAGGTAAACCAAAAGTAATAAAAAAAGAACAAAACAAAAATGTTATATTCAATAGTTTATTCATTTCTTAAAGAAATAAGTATCTTAGTCAACAAAATAAGCAAAAAAAAATGTCTCTTAATAGTAAATAATCACTTTGTCATTCTGTATTGAATATTTTAGAAAGGTTGTTTTTTTCTTTATCGTCTAATACCTTCATTCTTATAGCTAGATTAGAAACCATAGGCGAGTTTGGATTCCTTATTTTAATGATTATTATAAAATATTAAGTAGGTAATAACAAGAAAAGTACATATTACAACAATGTAAACAATTATAAAAAAAAACTCAAATCGACTCAAAAGATTTATATATGTTTACTAGCCTTAATTACTTATAACATAAGCAAAAAACTAAAAAAAAGTACAGTAGGCTATTATAGTCGAGTTCTTTCATTATATTGGTTTTCACGAAATATAAATTTTTCATTTATCAACGAAAAACGTAAGCATAACTAACAACGACTTACATACATTAAAGTTGAAACTAACTTTAAAAAAATATATTTCACTTTGATCCACATTTTTTTTCATTTACAATTTCAAAAACTAAGTTTAGGTCAATTGAAAAATTGGAATCAATAATTTGAAATATTAAAAAGAAAAAAATATTTTACTTTTAACTATTTAACATTGTAATATTCTCAAGTCCTCCTCTTCTTTCTCGTTGTGCGAATTGGAGCTCAAATGTATGCGCATGGCGTGCGCGGGCATCGCCGGGGTACCGCACAGTTTACACTCCAACGTCGCTGTCGATGATATTGATGCTCTGAAATTATTAAAATTGGTTAATTATGACTAAAATATATATATAACAGTACTTCTTGGCCGTTTGATCCCGGCCTAGAATAGGATCATCCTGGTACTGGTGGTGTCGTAAGAGGCGACTAAAGTACGTGTGGTAGCGTCACGTCGCCAGCAATGGCAACACGCATGGGCAGACTCGACGGGATCATTACCACCCCCGGCATTTAAAACCGGCGTGAAGTAGTGGCTTTATGTCACTGCGTTTCGCATCAGGTAATGCCGGGCTCCGGCGCCCAACCCACCTTGTCGGCCGGCAACGCGCCTGTAGCTCCTCTGGTGTTACACGGTGACGTGGGCGGCGGTAATCACTTACCATCAGGTGACCCGAATGCTCGCATGCCTTGTCTTTTCCATAAAAAAAAAGTACGATGGATTAGCCGCAACCGCGTGAATTAAGCAGTGCAGATTTGATTTTAGGTAATTTTTTTTGTGGGTTTCCTCGCAAATGTGCAAAAATTCAGAAATAATATACTTCCCTAAGAAAATATTCTACTTTACAATAAGTTGGGACTATTGATTATATTTTTAATAGGAATATTGATCATATATTATAGAAAGACTTGAGTTTTTATCGTTTTACATTATGCCTATGTTTATTTAAATCCTTCAATATTAGTTTTCATTTCCAGATTCCGCTACCGTAGCTACAGTAGCGTTTGGCGATCCGATCTTTTTGGCTACTCCACCAGGGACAAAGCGTGAAATTAAGTTAAGTTTATTTAATTTTTACAGCGTGAAATAAAATACAATAAAATAACACATCACCTGCTAACCAACATCCTGAGCTCATCCAGGTCCCGCTTGAGCTGCAGGAGGTGGTCGCGGTCGGCGAGGCGCAGGTCGAGGGGCACGTGCAGCGGGAACAGCAGCGGGCGGCGCGGGAGGGACGCCAGGTCGATCTCCAGCAGGTCGTCCGTGGGGGCGGTGCCCCACTCCCACGCGCCCACCACGCTCTCCGCCTCGCGGTGCTTGCGACGTTTCCTTAGTAATCTGCAAGTTATGAGCCGGTTGAGTGAAGATGAGAGTATTTCGATGACAGTTATTAAATAAATTATATTTTTTCTATATAAATTGAGTATAGCATTCGGGATGTGTATTCAAGACGAGAACAAAATTATATTAAAAATATATAGACTATAATTTTTTTCTGCATGAAACTGTCACAATCGGTTTAATTTTTAAAATAGTTATATTGTAACATTAGATAATTACAGAGAATTCAATTATTTCGGCGTACATATTCCCTAAAAATACTCTTGTGATGGTAGAGAAATGTAATGAAAGTATACAAAAAAAATATAAGTATATTGTTTGTTCAATACTACACATGGTGTATCATATGTATATAACATATGATTTTTTTGTACATTTGGGTGAAACGAACTTAACGCTACAGCAAAGCTGCGGGGAAAAAAAGAATACTAACATACTATACATTTCTTTTTCATAATTAATTAGTATAATATTATAAATTAGATAAAAAAATCAATAAAAACATAATTTAACTTACTGCAACAAATCATCACGAATCAGTTTGGGCACGTTCACTCTGAACTCATCATCCACCATAGGAACGTCCTCACCGTCGCTACAAGCCAGCATGTGGTCCATCAAATAACGTATGTGGTTTATCTGTTAAAATTTAATATTAAAAATTAAAAAAAAATGGTTTTGGTTTAAAAATAAATTTTGTAACTGTAAAAGATAGCGCATCTTATATGTAAACATATTTTCTTTTAAAAATTATTTTAAGTTCCACAAAATATTTTTGATACAAATTTTAATTAATAAAAAAATATATAAATAAAAATCTATTATTTAAAAATAACAAAAAAAATACGAAAAAGAAAAAACAAAAAAGTGTTCTCTCCGGCGGGGAATCGAACCCCGGTCTCCCGCGTGACAGGCGGGGATACTTACCACTATACTACCGAAGATGTGGTAGCTATGTTGAAATTATCAATCCTTAGGAAAGAAAAACATTTAAATAATGTTGTATAATAATGTTTTTGTTATAAATCATTGCTTACGATATAAATATACGTGTATTTTAATTTATTTTTGTTGTGAATAATCACATTTATTATATAATAATAATGTAAAAAAAATCATAAGTTACAAAACTTAATAAAATCAAATCTGTGCAATCTTTAATATGTAACAAAAATGTTATCTTGAAGAGATAGATGACGACATAATATCTTTAATTTGTTTATCATAAAGTTAAAAATATATATACAAATGTCAAATATCTCTAAAAAAAACATTAATACGCATGGTTAAAAAAGTTGTTTGCCAGTTCTAAAATAAGCTACAATAATACGTTAATTTATAATTTTACGAAGAAATCTTAGTACAGGAGTGTTTTTTTTATTTAACGCACGGAAAAAAGAGATTTTTTGAGAATAAAAAAAAATGGATTAAGCGCAAGTCAGACGCGCCCGCCGAGGTTGTTTATAAAAATGGACAAATTTAATTTATGAAATAAATTACAAATCTTGTTAATAATAATAACAATATTGTTTGTAATATTTTTTACCATATTTCACAACTGAAGTTTCAAGGGCAAAGTATCTTATAGGTTTCATTATGCATGTCTTACAAAACGCAGAAAATATTATATATAAATGCTTGTATCTTTTGATAGTCTTGACTAAGATGCTTGATTCTTTTGCGCTCCATAAGGAGTCTAGCTCAGAATATTTTTTATATTTGATAATAATTTGAGTTAAATACCTTCACGCGATTTCCTTTAATAAGGAATTTACATTAAAATTTATTGTTGTAAAAGGAGCTCATTATTTAGATTTTATTCGTTTTCTTTGTTATGACTGTATTCTTGTACTTCCGTACAGGAGTACACAACATCATATGATAAAGATGAGAATTAAAGCTATTTATTTATTAAGATGAATGTAAGTAATAGAGCAAAATTCACAGACTTGACTATTAATAACATGTAACATTTAATATTTTAATTTACAGCATCACATTGTATCCCGCTTATAGCAGGCACAGGGAACCTAGTATTAAAGCACTACAATAGACAGACAGATTATATAGATATATATAATTTACCGCGGCCACGTCGTCGACGTCGAGGTCCGCGTCGACGGCCACGAGCAGGTCGTGCTCGGGGAACAGCGGCGCTCCCCCTCCCCCTCCCGCGCCCGCACCCCCGCCCGCCCCCAGCCCGCACAGCGCGCTCGAGTAGCGCGTGCACGCCGCGTTGCGACGCAGCTCCGCCCTGAAGCGACGCACACACATAACTACGTAGCTAAGCGTTATAAGCTTAGTACATTTGTTATTTTTTTTAAAACATATTATTTTTTTCTCTCGTCAACCTCAAACCAAGGAAACATTGTTAACAATATGCTCATATAATGTGGTAAATAATTTAATAATTAAAATACATGAATCAGCTATCATAAAGAATACTTTACTTTTCCAATGTAATGATAAATATGTCATTAAAAAGTAAAATTGAGTAAAAGTCAAAAAATATATATTAAGAAAAGTTCCATTTGAATGTTAATTATTAATAAGAAATTAAGCTTAAAGGACGAACTTTATTTACACAGCAAACATTTCATAGTTAATACAGCGACATTCAATGATAAAACGCTCATGCTCTAATGAAAAATAAAACTATTACTAATTAATTTAATCGTGTAAAAACGCAATCTATTTTATCTTTATTAATTATATAGATTAATATAAAATAATATACAAAATCAATAACAATAATTGATAACCTAACTTTAATCAAAGTATTTAAGTATCATATATTTTAATTAAAAAGCTTAATCAAGCTTTTTAAGAACATATAAGAAGACTGTTGTTGTTATTATTATTATATTACAAAGCATACTATATTTTGTATTAATATTTATTTATATAATATAAATTTAAATATTTAATATTACACAATAGATATTCAGACGATAAAAATTTATCGCGATATAAAAAAAGGTTTATTAATAATAATTTTGTTTTTTTAATTATATATAGACAAACGGCGATTATATGAAACCTGCAAACCGAAAATACTAATATTATAAATGTAAAACTTTGTAAAGATGGATGTTTATTTCAATTTCACGCAAAAATTACTGAAAAAAATTTTAGATAAAACTTAACAGTAATACAGCTTAAACATCAGAATAACACATAAGCTAAAATTTATGTAAATGTAATATTAAGTTTAAGCGGGCGAAGCCGCGTTTCAGTTGTCATCGATAAGTAAATATTATACTTACTCAGGACAAAATAGCAGGGACAGTATGGCGGGTAAGGCGCGTATGTTGGGCATTAACGTGGTGTGCCGCAACATTAACTTGTTACTCATTTCATTTTGACCTACTTCTGCTGCCACTAGCAACCTGGAAAAAATATTTATTATTATAAAATATAAAGCAGCTCATTCAAATAAAAGGGTTTTTCGAATAAAATATGACGACGAAGATGATTACATCTTGCTGCATTTACCAAATAACAGGGCAGTCTGAGGGAACCCGTGAACCATGTAATGACACTCCTTTTACCATTAAGCCTCACCATTCCCAAGTTTTTTCTGAATGTTTGAGCGACTGTGAATTGAGTAGCGGAACTCAACGCTGCGCTTGTGCTACGTTACCAGAGCGAGGAAATAATACGTTTTAATAAATAAGATTATGAATAGGGGTGAATAAATCAGTAATTGCAATGTTCTGCTATCTAGAACTTTTTTAAATTCTTAATTTTTTTTTATGGTGCTATAAAGATTTTTATTCATTTAGAATTTCATTTGTTTTGTAATTTTTTGTTTGTAATAATACACATAAAATAAAATTAGTAAGTATAATTGTATTCCTTCTTTACATAGAACTAGCAAAAATCAATGGCAATACATTGCAAATAAAATAAATAGTTTTAAAACTTTACCTCTCGTATACTTCCTGCGGCTCAGTGTCGAGCAGCACACCATTTACAGAGTTCGATTCCACTTGGACTTGCTTGTCACGACTGCCATACATCAAGTTGTGGAGGGTTGACTCGAGGGGACTGTAAAATAGTAATTATTACAAAATATAATGAATCCTTACTATGTGATAGTTGAGATAGTTAGATAACTGACAATAAATATACTAGCCATCATGGCGCAGTGGCACAAGCGTGCGACTGTAAATACGACGATTAGAGTTTTGATTTCCGCTTGGGGGAACGAAATATTAAATATTTTCATTTTCACGAAGTACGGCGTTGGTCCGCCACTCGACACGCAATGTCTCTAAAATTGGGTGGAACGTTGTGACCGAAGTTTATCCTGCTGTATGCAGGATACAGCGTGAACTACTACTACAAAAAAAACGTACCTACTAGGTCCTTTCAGGACAACATCCGTAATGCATTCCTTGTAATTAGGTGGTTCTATATCCAGAAATTGGCTAACAGCCAGATCTGTCTGCTCCTTGTTGTAGGCGCGTCTTTGAGCCAGGTTCAGTTCGTTTGCAGTCTGCCTTAGGTCGTGATTCAACTGGAATATAATAACAACGGATTTTGAAAATGTTTAGTGAATTACGTATATTATAATTTTGTTATTTACATAATGCTAATGAGAACAACGTGATACGGTGGACATTATTTGATAGTAAGTAAATAAATCACTTTCTACTTTCCGCCGAACTTTAGAGGCATTGCGTGCTAAGTGGCGAAACTCAACGCCGCGCTTTGTCTCGACACCGGAGCGAAGAAATGAAAATATAAATATAAATAAATATTTCACATCCTCGAGTGGGGATCGAACCCACAACCAGTCGATTTTGCAGTCACACTTTGTTCTCCTGCGCCACGACCGGCCTCAAACAGTAAGTGTGAATAAATAAATGTAAATATATATATTTCAATTAAATATATAATAAATGTGTACAGTAATTTTATATAATAAGCCTAGTGATCCTATCTATTTTTATGTTTTGTACGAGACTCTAAAAATTAAAATTTATTAAATAGTAGAATTCAAAAGATGATTTTACATTTGGACGGGTCTAACAGAAATCGATAGTTTCGTGTTTTTTTAGCTATTCAGAGGTATATTTATAAAAAAAAGGATTTAATTTATTTGTGTTGTATTTAGTTTCTCAGAGCACAATTCACTTTGCCAATGTTACGTTCTTTGGGGAATAAATGGAGCAAATTAATCTGAAATAACTAACTAAAGAAATAACTTTACAGAATAGTAGGTTTTGCACAATTTACCTTTGATTCGTAGCTTTCTTCACAAGGCACTGCGAGATTGTTAGCGATTAGTTCTTTATTTATGTTGATCTTTCCATCTTCTGCAAGTAATTCTATGTGGACTATTCCATGTGTCACCGAGTAAATCTGAAATTATTAATTTTGTTAATATTATTTTTTTAAATAGTTTCAGAGTTGGTGCTTAAGAAGCGAATCACCTAAAAATATAGATTTTATTGTGGAATAAAAATAAATATTTTTTTGTTTACATTATAATAAGATAGTTTGTGGTTTACGATCAATAAATTTTAAAATCGCATATTTTTACGTTTTACACGCATTGAATTATTTTAAATAAAAAAAAATGCTTTTAAAACATATATACATTTAAATTAAATCAAAAATGTCTACTAATGGTAACTGTCCTCACGCGCATAATTTAGTCACCAGTTAATTTGGATTCTGGCCAAAAGATGGGTAAGTATCATTTACTATCATTATTTTATAATTTCCTCGCTCTGATAAGTAGGCAAAGCGCAGCGTTGAGTCACACTCAACACGCGATGCCTCAAAAAATCGTTAGAAAGTGGGGAACAGAGTGTTTTAACACTGGGTCCCCAGGTTTTCCCTGCCTACCCGCTCATAGCAGAGCGGGGGGGCATGAAGCTTTAATCACCTTAGCCATGAGGCGGCCCCTGGCCACGAGCTGCGTGAAGAGGCGCAGCGCGGCGGGCGGCCAGTGCGCGTGCGCGTGCAGCGGCGCCGGCGCCACGCCCGCCAGCGCGCACTGCAGCGCCAGCGGCGGCGCGTGCGCGTGCGCGTGCGCGTGCGCGTGCGCGTGCGCGTGCGCGTGCGCCGGCGCCGGCAGCGCGCGCGCGCTCTGCGCCGACACCGCGCCCGCGCTGCCGTAGTCGATGTACAGCACCTGCACCACATCGTATACTGTTGTTTATTTATTTATTTATATATACTTTATTGCACAAATTACAAAAAAGAAAAATGTACAAAAGGCGGGCTTAACGCTAAATAGCATCTCTACCAGCCAACCTTGTCATGTGTGAGAATAAGTTAATTGTATTGTTACATTCTTTACTCAACTCTCCGCGAGAGGAGTGGGTCAAGGGTAAGCCCTCAGACCGTGAAGGTCATACGATCTGACGGCCGGACTGAACGAAGATGGCCGCGTACTACCATTTCTAGAAACATTCCGTTTATACTTCTCTCCTTTCTCGATTCCATTTATTTTTTAATGTCGTTTTGGTTGCAACATAAGGTTTAGCAGTAAACGCAATAGTGATAGGTTGGTTTACAAGAAAAAAATATTTAATTCACATTCTTGTACCGGAAAGACAAACTGCATTGTTGAATTGCAAAGATAATTAGTAAGCATTATCGTTTGGCAAGAGAGAAACTATTTTTTAAATATTTTTAAACATTTTTAAAGTGTTGTTGTTATTAAATAAGTTGTAACAAGCGTATAAAAATTTCGACGTAGCTTGGCGAGAACGCATGGCTTAGTGGTCAGAGCGCCTGGTCGGTTTCCAGGAGGCGCGGTTTCGAGTCCTGCTGCGTTCAATTTTTTATACGTTTTCTAAATAAGTATTCTCTAGTTACTTTGCGAAATGCAACGTACACAAACAAAATAAAACTTTTTAATATAACTCACCTCCAACATATCCTTAGGCAATATTTTAGTGACTCTCGCTCTATAATACATGGTGCCACTCTCATCAGCGTATGGCGCTGCGATGAGCATGTCCACTGTTATATTAGTGGGACATAATGAGGAACCCTTTTTGTTGAGGATCAGTTGGATTTGACGAAGCTCAGCCTCGGTTGACTCTTCGTCGTATTGCACCCAGAATTTACCCACACTGATTAGCTGTTAAAATTAAAAAAAAAAAAAACAAATTAAAAAAATATAAAAAACGTAGACCCCATCGTATAATGATCCAGATTAGGTAAAATGAGGCTTGTATTAATGATATTTACATATTAATATAAATTCTTAAACTTTTTCTTTGTTAAATTGAATGTGACGGTTGTGGGTTCAAGGAAATGAATTACTTTTATTTCCTACTATGTCCAATAGCGACGTAGAAATGAGAAACAGAGTGTCTTTTCACCGAGTATAACTAAGTTCGTTCGTCCGCTCTGCCTACCCTACAGTCTGCTGCGTATCCTATATACAGAATACGAAACAAAACTTATTATACATGGAATAAGACTAAAAACAGCCCTCTAAAAACCCCATTTGGAGAAATTACAACAAATTTTGTCTATAGCAAATTCGAGTTGTGTAATATAGTCAAATATTTTTTTTTAAATATATATAAATAAACAATTAAACCATATCATACTTGGGATATCTTCAATCGGAAATACGTTTCATCAATGGCCGGCAGACGGGGAACCATTTTGTCCATGTCCGTGTTTTGTTTCTGCGACACCTTAGCGAGAGCCTCGGCTTTCTCTATGCTATAATGAAAGATAACTTTTGAATTTAAATATTTTGAATCTAAGTTTGAATCTAAGTTTTTTTTTAATAATTTAATAAAATTCTATCCATATAATGAAATAATTCCATATAATTTAATTATCATATTTTTTTTATTATTCCACTTTGACGCACTATCATATTAAGTAATAAGGACTTTGTGCTGCATATAATTTTTAACGAAATAGGAATATGAAGTGTCTCGACAGTCGGTTCTCATCGTGCTATATGCGGGACAAAGTGTGAAGCTAAAAAACAAAAAAAAAAGAAATAATATAATACTTACGGTAACAAAGGAAGTCTGATATTCATTTGTAATTGACGCGCTTTGATCGCTTTATATACCGACAACACAACTTGACCTGGAATAGTTGGATCCTGTAATAAATTTAAAAAAAAATCTATAATATTTTTTCACAGATAAAATTTTACATCAAAAGAATAATTTTTTGCCAATATCACAAAGTAAGACACCCATTTTTAACTCGATTTTCAAGACATTGTGTGTGTTGAGTGACGAAATTTAACGCCACGCTTTGCTCACGAGACCAGAATAAGGAAGTAAATATAATAATTTTCTCGAGTGGGGATCGAACTCACCGTGTTTACAGTCAGACGTCCCATTACGCCACGATAGCTACTTAAGAGTAATCTGAGAAAACGTCACTTGACATAAAATAGGGTAACTAAATACTTACACCCCTCTTGTTTTTGTCGGATCTAGAGTTTTGACTACTGTCTTGAAAGGTCAAATACACTTTTCTGTAAATAAAACAATATATTTATCGAAAATGATATACCAACTACTTTTTATATATTTTATAGAATAAAAAAACACACACCTGCTATTATTATCGAAAGTGACACGAGGCTCGTCTCCAATGTGTTGTTTTATAATACTCTTGATGGCGGACGCGTATACAATTCCGGGCTGGTTGTCGGGGAATCCCCTTAGGTATACTGTATTTCTTGGATCTAAACCACCGAGGACCCGAACTGAGTCTCTTTCACGTCCCTCATCTGTTGCCGCTTGTATGAAATATTGAGGGTAGAATGCACCGGCAAGTAGGATCTGAAAAAGTGTGATTTTTTAACAAAACTTATATATAAAATAAATCACGCACCCACACAGCAGAGTAGGGTAGGCAGAGTACAGGGTAGGCAGAGGAAACCTTGTGTTAAGACAAGACTCCGTTCCCCGCTTTCCGCAGAGTTCAGGAGGCATTGCGTGTTGAGTGGCGGAACTCAACGCCGCGATTTGCTTCGACACCAGCGCAAAGAAATGCAAATATAAATGTCCAAATGCAAATGCAATGTAAATGAAATATAAATATTTCACTTCCTCGAGTGGGGATCGAACCCACAACCAAATTTTACAGCGTTCTGAACACTAAGCTATACGTTCTCATGCAGCTTTGTCGAAATTCTTATTATCTTTGTAGGGAAAAACTATCAAGGAAAAAAGGCCCTTACGATAGATAGCTCGACCTCTTTTCTAGATATACACATGCATACACAAATCCCGTACCATATCATCCAGTTCCTTTACAGTTCTTATTTGTATGTTAAAAGAACACCTACCTTAAGCACCAAAGGCCCCTCATTTTTATCCCACGGGGAGTTCCCTTTCAACGGTTCCATCTGTTCTCTGGACAAGCGCATGCGCAACTCTCGTACCATATCATCAAGTTCCTTTAGGGCTCTTATTTGTATGTAAAATCTTCGAGCCCATTGGACTTCTGATGTGCCTTGTTGTCTGAAATATCTTTGCTGGCGAAGGTGGTTCCATACCTGAATGAAAATAAATAGATTTTTTAATGTTTAGTTATTTATAACAGGAACAGGAACAATTTACTTTGTTTTTTTTTATTATAAAATTGATAAAAGTATGTCCATGCCCTGTTTCTACGTTATTATTAATTTTATTTTACAAACTATTAAAAATCTGAATATTTTACGTACTCTAAAACAAAAATTAAGACAGTATAAACGTTTTTTTTTTGTTACATAAAATTTTTAAATTACATTTATTAATCTTGTATTACATTTCTTTACATATATATTTTAAAATATTATAAATATAGATACACGTACGTGTATAAATTACTAATATTTTAATTAAATTTTCTTATATTTTTATTGACAGTTCAATTTAAATATTAAAAAAAAAAAATATATAAGAATATTTATCATATATTGTTAATAAAATTTTTGGATTGTTTTGATCGATTTTAACATACATATGTATATATAAATATAATAGGTACCTTATAGACATTTAATATAGCAATACTGTCACTCGTGGAGCCGTCGGCCCATGTTAACTTAGAGTTGTATGCATTTAGTCGCTCTCTGAAAGGACTGCTGAAAATATTCTTCACTGACATACCAGCAGCTGTAAAAAAACAATATAATAAATTATTGCACAAATAAAAAAAATGAGTTCATTATAATTCGAAGAAAAATTTATATAAAAAATAAATAGCGTTACACAAAATATTCTTTATTCGCATAATAAGCGAAATAGTTAACCATATTTTAGATAGTAAAGATATGCTACAAATTATTCTACGCCTTGAAATTATTTCTTTATAATTATCTAAACTAAAACTTTTCTGAAAACCGCATCAAAATCGGTTCGGACAATCGTGACAGTCAAATTAAAATTATAAGACAACCTTCCTTTTTTTTAAATTAGTTAAAAAGTTAAATAAACTTTACCCATTATAACGCATTCCTCCAAACAACCAAACACATATCCCAAAACGATTAGTTTAGAACATCTAACGTCGATAGGTAGTTTGGCCATAATTCGTCCTAAGTATGTAATGTCACCATCGGAATTTGACCATTCGTCGTCTACCGTCTTTAATAGAGCACCCATCTGGAAAGAAAATATGAATATATATACTTATTTAGAAAACGTATAAAACTTTGAACGCAGCGGGATTCGAACCCGCGCCTCCTGCATTTCCCGGTTCGAGTCCCGCTGCGTTCAAATTTTTATACGTTTTCTAAATAAGTATTCTTCTTTCCTAAGTGTGGAATAACACTTTAAAAGTGTTTAAAAATGAATATACAAATTTATAATAAGTTCTTTGATTTTCACGATTATGACACATTTTAAAAGAAACTATTTTAACCGGATTAATCGCGTATATTTTACATTTTGGAAGCCCGACGTTTCTAACACTTTGCAGTAGTCCGTGGTCACGGGTAGACTGGACTGGACAGACGAATGCCACCTCAGTTTCAACCGGAATCCATAGTCAGAACCTGACCAAATTTTCACTAAAATATCCTTGAAGTGTATCCTTTTCAATAAAAAACAATCATCAAAATCAAAAACAGTGGAATATTGAGTTATTCGTCCATTTGTCGCGCACGTACTTAATGCAAATTTAACATTCAAGAATCATCAAAATCAGTTCACCCAGTAAAAAGTTGTGAGGTAACAAACATAAAAAAAATACAGTCGAATTGATAACCTCCTTTTCTTACAGAAGTCGGTTAAAAAAACACTAGGTACTTAATATATCCATATTATATTTTTAGTCTATTCCATTGTTCTAATAAAATATACAGTATATCTTGTATGTTTCTTCAAACACACGCATATTTGATAAGAAATATATATAACAAAATATCAAATGTAAAATTTAAATGGTGTACGATAAAGAAAATTATTGACTCGTCTATACTAAAATTTCCACAAGTCTATCACATCTTCGGTAGTATAGTGGTAAGTATCCCCGCCTGTCACGCGGGAGACCGGGGTTCGATTCCCCGCCGGAGAGAACACTTTTTTATTTTTTTTTATTATTCTACACTTTTTCTTTTTATATATTAATATACCTCACATAAATTTTCAATTATTAATAATAAAAAAATTTTTTTTTAATAAATTTTCTTTGCTGACTAAAGATAAAAAAAAAAAATTAAAAAAATTAAAAATTAGCTTCACGCTATATCCCGCACACAGCAGGGTAGGCAGAGGGAACCTAGTGTTAAGACACTCCGTTCCCCACTTTCTGCCGAATTCTGGAGGCATTGCGTGTTGAGTGGCAGAACTCAACGCCGCGCTTAACCTCGACACCAGAGCGAAGAAAATGGAAAAATAAATTTAAGTAAATAT